>CM033637.1:2878171-2930671 GCA_019453435.1 Rhinogobius similis | reverse complement strand
GAATCAGATGTCCAGATTCTGCAGATTTAGGGCGCAAGCTACACAGCGTACATGCACGGGTCCCTCTTGTGTAATATAATGAGTTTTAAAGTGTATTGTTGTTTACGTCTTCATTTAATGACAAAGATAAACTCCAAAAGCTACATTTCAGGCTCGTCCCATTCATTACTGCTTTATCTTCCCTGCTGTAATGGCACCTCAGCCGATTTAGTCCCACGGTGCAGGAGCTCTGTAGTAACTTCTTGAGTTGAGGATCATGGTCTATGTAGCTCCCTCTGTTCCTTTAGTTGTTGCTTCACACTGCAGATAACCCACCACGACCCCTCTGTGTTATCTAACCCTATCAGACATGACATGGGAGCCGCGGGGGATACAAAACCATCCCACACATGAGCTCTGGCCTCTGCTGAGTGTCCAGTGTCCGGGGGCCTTGAGAGAGAAGAACTGCGTGTCGTCGGTGGGGGGCCCCTGCTGCACTGTTAATAACGCTCCATACCTGCAAAGCCAATGCCGTGTCAGAGTGATGCATGAGCGGAGGAGCGAGCCAGGGCCCCGACAGACACCGGAAGAGAATGTGAGTCAGACAGAGGGGACACGAGCTGAGGGCTGAGTACTGGGCCAGCGCCAGGGCCAGGGAGGGGCACAGACCCTCAGGGGGAAGGAGGGGCGGCTGCCATTGGGCCTTTCTTCTGAGTGAAGGGCAGTGGCGGAAAGTAACCAGGTACAAAAGTAAAAGTACGATACTGAGAGAAAAAGAGATATTTGGTATCAGTAGTGTACTTAAAGGCCCTGTACCTGATTTTTAACATTTTGAAACGTGAAAAAAAGAGCTAGTCCATCTTTACATCAGTCACATGTATTGCTTTCTTAATGTTTAGAAGCACTTTTCACCAGTTTCTGAAACCCAGAGCGTCACGGACCATCCCGGGTAAAGCTAACAAACATTAGCATGCTAACAGTGCACTTCCTGCTCCTCTCGTTGGATAAAACGCTCTATAAATAGCTGCAGAGAAAAAGTTGTGGTCTCATTTTCACCTGAATAGATGATTTTACAATATATCTGTCCTGGAGCAACACAGACTTTACTTTATTTCATGCAAAAAAATCGGGAACATGGACTAGTTCTGTTTTTCCCTTTTCACAATAGTAAAAAATTCAAGTTTTTGTAATTATGACTTAGTTTGGTGGGATAGCACCTGTAGATGTTTATGTGCTACTGGTCCTTAGTCTTGTAACGATACTATAATTTTGAAGCGCAACATATTGCTACAGAAAAAATCACGATAAACGATAATATTAGAACTACTTCTTGCCACTGACAGCAGGACAATTCTCCCCAAAAGCTGCAATAAATAAATAAATAGCACAATGAAACACTTTTGTACTTAGCTGGGGTCACTAATGAGTCATAAAAGTGACTCATTTCTCTCATTAAAGCTTACATTTGATCAAACGTTAAAGAAAAAATCCCCAAAATTGCAAAGAAAATGTACACGGTAAATATTGAGCCCGAAATATATTGTTCTTTCCATCATATATAGAAAGATAAGTCGATATAATATATATATATAATATTATCTTGACAGGCCCACTGGTACTTTTGTTGGAGGAATTTTTCTCTCCTGTATCTGTACTTTTACTTAAGTAACAAATTGAGTACTTCTTCCACCACTGATGAAGGGTGAAGGGCGTGAGCTCTGATTGGTCGATTGTTGAGTCTGGGGAGTATCTGTGAGCTGTGATTGGTCGATCCTTTGGTCCGGGGAGTATCTTTGAGCTGTGATTGGTCAATCCTTGACTCTGGGGAGTATCTGTGAGCTGTGATTGGTCGATCCTTGAGTCTGGGGAGTATCTGTGAGCTGTGATTGGTCGATCCTTGAGTCTGGGGAGTATCTGTGAGCTGTGATTGGTCGATCCTTGAGTCTGGGGAGTATCTGTGAGCTGTGATTGGTCGATCCTTGAGTCTGGGGAGTATCTGTGAGCTGTGATTGGTCGATCCTTGAGTCTGGGGAGTATCTGTGAGCTGTGATTGGTCGATCCTTGAGTCTGGGGAGTATCTGTGAGCTGTGATTGGTCGATCCTTGAGTCTGGGGAGTATCTTTGAGCTGTGATTGGTCAATCCTTTTGTCCGAGGAGTATCTTTGAGCTGTGATTGGTCGATCCTTGACTCTGTGGAGTATCTGTGAGCTGTGATTGGTCGATCCTTGAGTCTGGGGAGTATCTGTGAGCTGTGATTGGTCGAACCTTGACTCTATGGCGTATCAGTGAGCTGTGATTGGTCAATCCGGTTGTCGGGAGATGGGGATTCGCTGTGATTTCTGCTTCCAATGTTGACCCCAAACCATGAGGAGAGACTGTGATTGGTCGATACTGCCTTACTCGGACATACAAAAACAGCACCCTTCAGTGATTGGTTGATATCTTCGAAGAGCAGGTGGCAGTCAAAAGCAACAGCTGTGATTGGCCGATGTCTCTGTACCTGGAGCAGTGTTACGATTGGTTGATTTCTCCTAAATTCCAGCGGTGACATATGGTAGATAATTTGTTGAATCAAATGTTGAATTTTAAATGCTGAATGTCTACTGCAAAATTCAGCCACTAAAATTCCGAAAATACAAACAATTCAATCATGTTTTTCTGGGTTAAGAAAGTTCAGAATTCACCAGCATTTAAAATTGAAAATGTGATTAGCCAAACCATCTTCCATCTCCTGAGGGCGGGTCAGCGGTGATTGAGGACGGCGCTGTGTCCCTGAAAGACCCGGTGTTTGGAGGGAGACGGAGCAGAGCAGGCTGATGGATGAGCGCTCCTCTCCTCCTCTACACTCCATCACCTGCTCCCGCTCTCCACACTTTTTGGTCGAACATTATGACTTATACGATCCATTACAACAATATGGATCTAACTGAACAAACTGGAAAGACTCTTGAAAAGACGCTGGGAACAAACACAAAGTCATTTTTAAAACAACAGCCACTGCTAGCCTTTTCCAACACAGAATAGAATCGATTAGCAAAAACAAGCTGAGGACTAAATACTTTGCTAAATACTTTGAACTAGGGATGCACCGATACAACTTATTCCAATACAAGTACTTCATTTTCAGAACATGCCAAGGTATTGTTTTCACAGGGTTCTAATACAATAGTGATATATGACTTAAATAACAATTTAAAACAAAATATGGAACAGGAACCCATGGAAAGGATTTTTATAATATAGCCTACTTTTCACATAAAAAATAATTATTTGAAGATCTGTTTTAAATGTCTGCTAAAATCACTAGTTAGGTTGGCCTATAGTTCACATATTATCTTGAAGAAGGATACTTCATCTCTGCAGATTATGTGCGTTCCGCTAACTTTAGGTAGCAGGAGCAGCTAAGCTATGGTACTTTTACCACTGCCTCACTTTGACCAATATGAACATGGTATTCACCTGTTAACAAGGTTAGATCATGCTCTATTTTCAATTACAGTAAATCACAATGAAGGCACAAGAAAAGAATCACCAGCACCACTTGGCAAAGTTAGCTGCTAGCCTTCTGCTATAACACACACAAGCATGTCTAAATGACAAACATTTAGAAGTTTCTTTAAAAATGTTTTATAGATCATATAATGAGTTAGAAAGCTGAGCTTAATGTGCAGAACAGTTATTATGCCTACTGTATATATACGCTAGATATACAGTGTTTTTCTGTCCCCAATGATTTTTTTTTTTTTCCGTCATATTTGTTTTGATCCGGGCAAACCATGAGTCTCCCTTATAATGTGGGTAAACAACCTGTCAATCATGTCCATCTGCACTCTGGGAAACAGTGATCAGACTAATATCCATCTGTATAAAAACACATTTGGGATTTTCCAGATCATCGATTCTGGCATTGGCACCTCACTGAGTACAAGTACCTGGTATGGAGCCAGGTGCTTACCAGGTGCATCCCTAGCTTGAACTAAATGTCTTATTCTGTGTACAAGCTGCTGAGCCTGTAGTTTAGACCTCTACAAACCTGTTCTGAAATGCATGAGATTCTTAGATTAGTTTAGCAGTTAAAATTTTAGCTCTCTCTCCTGGATGTGTTTAAATCGTGCCCTACTTTTGAAATATCTTGTGCAATATTATAAATGTGTCTGTAATACGTTAGCTGGGCGTATGACGTAGTGTGTAACGCGTGCAGTATGTGTGTGTGGGCCTCACCCGTCGGGGGCCGTTGCTCTTGAGCTCAAACACGTCCATGGTGTAGTTGACTCGCCGGCCGTAGTGGTCAAACTGGACATTACCTGTGAGTCCCTGCAGCCGCACCTGTACGCACACACACACACACACACACACACACACACACACACACACACACACACACACACACACACACACACACACACACACACACACACACACACACACACACACACACACACACACACACGCACACGCACACACACACGAATGCACGCGCGCACGCACACACACACACACACACACACACACACACACACACGGCAGAGCAGACCGCTACATCAGAACATTAGCTATTTAGCACACATTATGAGATTACAATATGACTGCTAAATGTACATATTTTACTTTATCTTTTAAATCTGTTTTGTGAGTTATCAATCTTCATGTTTAACTTATATTTTTTGTGATTTCCTGTTTTAAAGTTAAAACTGTATCAACAAACTTCCCTTGGTCTCAAAAATCATTGAAAGAGTTGCAGATAAACAGTTTTGTCACAGCAGGACAATGATCTATTTGAGACTTTCGTGTGCACCACAGCACTTAAACTGCACTGGTTAAAGTCACACATATTCAGTTTTTAGCTGCTGACAATGGACAGGTCTCCATCCTGGTTCTGTTGGACCTCAGCGTTTGACACCATCGACCACAACATTCTCCTGCAGAGGTTAGAATGTGATGTAGGAGTCAGAGGGACTGCACTCAGCTGCTTTAAATCCTATTTATCGGACAGGTACCAGAGCCTACCTACGGTGTGCCGCAGGGGTCAGTACTCGGTCCAATTCTGCTTGCACTTTATATGCTGCTATATTAACGTCCACTGATATGCAGACGGCACAGCTGTATTTATCAAAGAAACCTGATCAGACCCATCACATATACAGACTGAAAAACTCATCCATGCATTTGTCACATCCAGATTAGACCACTGTAAAGTTCTACCGGCTCAATAAAAAGCTTTCAACTGGTTCAAAACGCAGCAGCAAGACTATAACGGGACCTAAAGGAAGTGAGCTTATTACGCTGGTGCTAGAGTATCTTGGCTTCCTGTTAGGTTAGAATCACATTTTAAATCCTCCTCCTACAAAGCTTATAAACCATAAATGGCATGGCCCCATCTGACCTCAAAGATGTTAGCATATGCGTAGCATAGCATATTTAAGCGTAGCATATGATCCAAACCAAGCACTTTGCTCTCAGTATGCTGGACTATTGTTGGTCCCAGAGTCTCTAAAAGCACAGTAGGGGGCAGAGCGTTTATACCAAGCTGCTGTTATGGGACCAGCTCCTGGTCATGTTGAAGAGGCCACACAGGCTCTACATTTAAGACCAGGCTTAAGAAATAAATAAAAAAAATTAAAAAAATCCTCAGGCCTGTTAGATCTTTAACAGACTGTTTTCTACTTCTGTGTTTGCAGACAGCATACGAGGTGTCAGGTTTGTATGAAATACCAGGAGCCCTGCAGCTGCCAACACAATCTGTCAGCTGCAAAGCACTAGCACATCTTTATTACTCACATTTAATCTCACATTAATTCCATATGCATCTACAGTGGATGGTCTGCCTCTGGCTCTGTTTAATTATGGAAACATACAGAGACCCTTTAAAAGTCTGTAAACAAATCCATTCTAAATTCCAGAATGAAGCCAAAACTGAAGTGTGATTTCAATGGAAAAATCTGAATAAACCTCAGAATTTTACAAAAAGTATAAAATGCATTTGGCTTTAAACACATTTAACATAGGATTGTTACTGGTTCATGAAAAAGGAGATCAAGACAGAGCATTTTTTGATGCAGGCAGAATCATCATTTTTAGGTTTTACTGGACAAATAGAAGAATATTGAATATTGAACACACAATAGTTTTTAATTTTATCTACAGATTTATTTAATACATTACCATAAATAAATAGTAAAAGTAATAGCATAGGGCACAGTTAGATTTTTTTCGGTTCCTGAACGGTTCTATTTTCGGTGCCTGCATGTTCTTACGATGTAAATGTAATGTAAGCCTTGTGCAAAAAAACACGTTACATACATAAACATATTATGTATGACGTCTGTTCAGGTGCAACTTAAAACCAATACAAATAAGTGAACCAGAGCCACGGCTGATCCACAGCTACACCGTGGACCTACGCACGGTTAAGCTCCACTTTCGTTTTCTCCGTCTCGGTGGCTCAGCGTAGCCTACTGTTTGTGCATTTGGTTTGTGCAGGAAGCAGTCGTGTACACGGTCTGCGCTGTGATAACTCTTTGACATGGATATTTGAAGCCAAGGGACAGTAAGTTGGCACCGAAAGAACACTTGTAATTTGATTAACATTGTCTGTAAACAGAGCGCATAAATCTGTTTCTCTTTGATTTATTATAAAGCCAGGTCTGTTTACGTGAGGTGTTTAGTGCTAGAATGAAAGAACATAAAGGAGTATGTGACCTGCTTGAGTGTCCTCTCCATGTCCATGCCTTGGTTCCAGGGGGCGGCGGGGTTGGCCAGGCAGTCCCCGGCGTTACCTCGTCTGGAGATGTCCACCTTCTGTCTGCGCAGCGCCCGGAAGGCTTCGGCCATCACCATGACGCCGTCGTAGGTCAGGGCGGAGGTGTACTGTGTGAGCAAGGACAAACGCAGCGCTTCAGACTGATGAGCCAGCACAACCAGCGAGTGTCGGTTTGTTAAAGGTGACATTCATACAACATAATATGCATAATGCGGTTTTGTCTCCTTCTGTAACTTCTAAACTTTCTATGGATATGGCGGACGTTGCGTTTGTAATCAGAACACCCGCACTCTAAAGCCTGGTAATGTTCCATGTTTAGCGCTAATGTATTTTCAGTGGTGGTTAGCAGGAACTATGACCATCCCTCTGCTTATCATTTGACGTTTTTCTGTGTAGTGGAAGAGAGTAGAGGTATTTCTTGGCCCGTTGGCTTTATTGGACAGGACAGTGCAGTGTAAATGGGGATGAGACTGGGGCGGGACATGCAGGAACTAGTCTAGTCTTAGTTAGTTTAATCCTGGCTCAGTACGAGTTTGACAGTTTGAATGCTGGTAAAACTTTTGCTTTGCACAAGGAATTGAATATATATATTTTTTCTGATATTGCAGCAGTATATTATCAGTATTGAAACCAATTTAACAAATTCACAAATAATAAAAATATTATGAAAAAAAATATTTTTTTTGCTTCTGCCTCTCAAAAGGAGATTGTGGGTTCGAATCCCGGACCACCCCAACATCACACGATCTCTCTGGGTGGAGTCTGCATGTCCTCCCCGTGTTACCGTGGGTTCTCTCCGGGTTCTCTGGCTCCTCCCACCGTCCAAAGACATGACTGTGTAGGTTAATTGGAAACTCTAAACTGCCCAAGTGTATGAATGTGAGAGTGAATGGTTGTCTGTCCTTGTCTGTCTCAGTGTTTGCTTCGACCAGTTGGCCACTGTCCAGGGTGTACCCCGCCTAAGGCCCAAAGTCATTGGGATAGGCTCCAGTCACCCGCGACCCCTAACGGGAATAAGCGGTAGAAAATTAATGATTAAAAAACAGCACGATTGAATTATATCTATCATTCATGTTGTCTGAACATCCAGGAGTGTAGCATCAAATTCAAGGCCCCAGGTACAACCTGTCTCGGTGGGCCCCTAATACATCATATTGTATATGATTTATTCATGCCAGCAAATTCGGCTATTATTATTTTTATTACTTTCATTTGCCATAGTGAGAATATACACCATATGGTTTCTACATTGCACCAACAATGACTCGCCACGACATCCTGTAGCCATAGGCCTGTCATATGATACAGTAGGTTATTTTTGCAATAACTTTCAGATCAATTTCACAAACATCTCAAAAATACGTGAGCAATAATTGTCCTCTTTTTTTTTTAAAGGGCCAATGGGGCCCTCAGTTGTCATGCATCATTGTATATAGTTTCCCAAGGACTTTACTGTACAACATTGCATTGTGTGCAATGTTGGCAGAAATAGAAAAAGACATACAAGAAAAATACAAAAAGAAAAAAAAACAAACAAACATCACATGTGTTTGAGAGTCCTTCCCTGCCAAGAGCCCGGGGTAACCAGTAACTTTCACCCCCCCAGTCTGACGCCCCTGGTCTTAACACTTTACTATTCCTCAAGTTTGTGACCGAACTTTAAATCTAAATGTAAAAGTAAATGTAACAAAAACAGCCAGATAAAAAAGCACTTTACATTCACACATTTATGTTTTTTGGACAATAGATTGGATTAAAAAGACTAAATATTGCATCTTTAATAGCCCCAATTACTTTTTGTTGCCGTTGTTACAATTATATTATGACCAGGCTAATCATGACACACATGAATCATCTTGACATCCATAGGAGTGATCCATCGCAGAAAAGGTTTTTCCAGTTGTACTGTGCTTTCATCTGGCCCAGGGTCCATGGCCCTCAGGAAAATCGAGTTAAATATCCTTGATGGAAAGCATGAAATATCAAACCAACTGACTCCAAAACTCATTTGAAAAACGTTCAAATAAAACCTAATACATCCCCTTAAATGCGTGCACAGGAGCAGCAGAGTCAGCCCTGTGTTACCTGGGGCCCCTCAGCTCCAGGCGCCACACCACACAAAGCTGCGGGGCCAATTACATTCTGTTGTAGCTGGACATGTGCGGTGGTCCTGCTGTGTGCTGCGTGTGTGCTCGTTTCTCTCCTGGAGTCGTTATGTTGGCAGAGCACTCGCCGAGGTGCATCATTCCCTTAAAGAGCCTCCCTAAACTCATCTCATCAGTCTTTGACCTGACAGTTCTCCTCTGGGCAGCTCACAGCCCCAAATGTGACCTCCGGAGCAGCAGAGAGTTAATTGTGTGACTAAGGCTGAGTGTTAAATTAAATCAGAAACGCAATTAGCAGCTCGCAAAGGTGGTAGTTATTTAGGTAAATGAATGTCCTCAGCAGAGAACAGAACAGCTCGTCTCTGTGGGCTGTTTTGTATTATAAAACCTGCAAAGACTGTGGTTTTAAACACTGATCCTGCAACCTGTCATACTGTGTACGGGCACCAGAACTAAACCAGGATCATATGTGTACGAGCACCAGAACTAAACCAGGACTAAAGCAGAACTAAATGTCTAAGAAATAAACAAGCACTAAACCAAACATCATAACTACATCTAAATTAGTCCTAATAAAGCAGCTGCGCTTTGGGCTGTGCCAACGTCTCACAAGACACTATTATTCCTCTGTAATGGTCATTCCCAAAGTGGGGTCTGAGGCCCCCTGGAGGGCCTCGAAGGGACTGCAGGTGGGCCCTAAAGGTTAACAAGCATAAAAGAAAATTGAGCTGGAAAACCTATTTATTTATTATTTAAGTTTGTATGTTTAAGAAGAAAAACATTACATATGTTTTGGAATATAGAGCAAATTATTATTGGGGGCCCGAGGGACAGCCGGATTGAAAAGAGGGCCGCGACACAGCAGAGTTTGGGACTGGCTGTTCTATAATATTCCCAAAATTGTCATCAGTAGGAACCAGTGGATTTAAAGAAATCAGTCCAGACTGTGCAGAGAGCGCTTTGTTTCAGACATGCTAGTCTGATAATGGTACGTTAGTTAGCGTAGATGTTGCTAAAGCTACATGCTTGTTGTAATATGTTTTTTCGGCCTTAAAGTTATGTCAGTGACTCGTCTGCAGTAGACAAGGATCAAATCCCCAAACATGTCTTCACTTTTCATATTCAGTGAGATGTGCCATGTTTTATGACAGTCTAACAGCACAGATCCACTACTACATACAACGATCTCCTCAGAATGGCCAAGACAACAAACAAGTCATGTGACCACTGCAGCAGGCCCCCACACACAACAGAGGTGAGAGGGGCCACTGCAGCAGGGGCCGTGCAACAAAACTGATAACCGCAATTGGTGAGATTATGCACCAATCTGTTTTTTTCTTTTTTTCCCTTTCTTTTTTTCTGTCCTGAAGGCTTTATTAGACGGGACAGTTCCAGTGAGAAAGGGGGAGAGGGTACGGACCTTTGGAAAATGTCAGGGCTGAACATCCATGACGCCACACATGTGTAATGCACTCATCCCTACAATTGAATAGCGAGGGCTGCCCGCCTCCAACAGCGCCCCCACCTGTCAATCAAATTAAGCAGCGAACGAGTGTGTGCAACACCATAAGAAACTACTGTGGATGGTTATGAAAAATAATATTAACACTTACTGGTAATTTGTAATCAACAACATGCAAGTGAAACCAGCAGTTAAGTTAAAGCTGACAGATGAAATGAGTTGCTCCTGGGTTAATGTAAAGCAGTCATAGATGAAAAGTGAATTTTATTGCACAGAAAAATAATAATAATTAGAGATATATGAAATGAAACAAACTACAGTGATCCCTCGCTATATCGCGTTTCATCTTTCACGGCTTCGCTGCTCCACGGATTTTTTTTTTTTTTTTTTTTACAGTGCGGATATTTTTACAGTGCATTGTGCTCTGAATCCTGATTGGCTCAGGGGCTTTACTGTTGTCTCGTTCTCAAATATAATCGAAGGTGGCATATAAAAATCTTCTTGCTCAGAAAAAGAAAGAGCGCCAACAACTCCCCATAACAATGTTCTTCTCTCGGAGAAAGACTCCTGCGCCTTCAGTAGAAACAGACGCTGCAGCGGAGCGGAGTCAGGACCAAGAGGCACAGACTGTGAAATACGACTGTTTCCAACCTTGTATTACTATATTAAAATTATTGTTTTAAACACATTTTGAGCTTTAAAACAGGTTTTGATTTTTGGTTTCATTCCATAGTTCAGTATTGCATTGTAAAATAATAAAAAATAAAGCTGTGACTACTTCACGGATTTCACTTTTCGCGTGTTAATTTTGGAACGCAACTCCCGCGATAAACGAGGGATCACTGTATAAGTAGCTTAATACAAGAGATCCCACAGATCCCCTAACATATGTTTATAACGCTTTTTCTAGACATTTAGTCACTTTAAACAGCATTAAATAACATAGAAATGTAGAAACAAGACTGCAAATCGTTCTATCAACAATTATATAAATAACCTATAAGCCTTTGTTGTACCCCGACAGCGCGCATGAGTACGTGGCCAAACCCCCCTCACAAGCCAGTAAACCTCAGGGAAACACTGTAACTATATGAAAAAAATTGCTACAGCCGCTTTAACTGAATAATCTCGACATCCCAAGTCACAAACTTTATATATTCCCCTTTCAGTTCAATTTTAATGATCCTTTTTCTTTAGAGCAGGATGTATTACTCTTTTACAGTATTAATTGACAGTTTTCATGATAACAGCGCTCCCTCTCCTCATTCAGCCTGTGTGTGAGCCTCCAGTCCCTCCCATTAGGCCTGGTGAGTCAGGGGCCCCAGAACCCCTCTCACTGGTGGACACGACCTAAGGAAGAGGCAGGACATGACTAACTGTGGACAAACTCAGTGTACAGTCACAAATGAGCACAAGAAAGAGCCAATTATGAAGAAGGGAAGAGAGTTAAGGATGACCAAAGCTAACAGCGTCATCTCTCCACTGCTGGTACATGGGGTTCTTCTCGTGGTACTTAGGTATGTGGACTGTTTAGATATGGTTTAGTCCTAGGTTAGACCCAATCAACCCTGTTACTGTCAAACCTTTGCCTCTTAACCAACCAATCAGTTATTATAAATACTGTCTCTCCCCCTCCATCTTCATGCCATTTAAGCCATAGACGTTTATGGACACAACATTCTCCATCTCGCCCATGGCTACACTCACCCAGGACTATTTGAGCTCCTCCTCTCGGGCAGGAGGCTACAGTCCACTTGGACCAGAACCTCTCACTACAGAACAGGTTCTTTCCTTCTGCTTCTGGGCCGTGCAGCCACAGATGTATCTAGCCTCTGAGATACATCTAGTGGTGTACTGGTGCGGCTCTTTGCCTGGCTTCATGCGGCTCTTAGTCCATGTTTCCTCTACCATTGAATACAGCTCCTCCCGCCCCCCAACAGCTGTCCCACCATGTAACAGCACGGACCTGTTCTGTGAGTGTTAAGCTACAAAACGCTGCATGATTTATTAAAATAAGTTTCATGACGGAGGGGAAGCACTGTACGTGAACACAGCACGTGTGTCCTGTGTGTGTGTGGAGTGGAGGGGATGGGGTGATGTTTTAGTGTGCCTGTATGTATGGTGTGACTCTTCGTCAGGGTTACACAGTAAAAATGTGGCTCTTAGTCTCTGACTGGTTGGCCACCCCTGATCTAAAGCCTAGACTGGTGACAAACTCAGATATTTTTTGCGAGCTAATGCCAACAGGTAATGCTACTGGCTATAGGAAAAGTACAAGGGACAGGCTCTGGGGTCCCTCAAACCTTCTAGAACTTTCCAAGTGATCGATAGCATGAGCATTGGAGTCTGCAAGTCTATATGTCGATGTCACATCTGCTGCTCATGTTAAACCAGGAAGTAAAAATATAGACTTCACCAAAATTGTCAACCTAGGTATGATTTTTAATAGACATGCACTTTAAGATGATCTATTCTATGAACTCTCACACATTTCTTGTTCTTGTATCTGCTGGTTGATCCACTCAGCTTCTGAGGGAACGCTCAACTTCGGAGTTCTGTGGGGGAAGCAATCTATTCATTTGAATGCAGAACAGCAACTCTACAAGAGCAAGAGCAAATGCCACATTTAGGAGTTATATTACACCAAATACAGGCACAAAGACATGGAGAAGAATAAAGGGGTCGAACAGCACAAAATTGTATGGTTATCCAAGAATGTCAGCGACAGCAGCAGGCTAAATGTTACCACGATGCTGGCACCGTCTGCTGTATTTTAACATCTACAGAACAATCCGTTTTTTCAGTATTTTTCAGAGGAAATGCCATCAACGTTTGCTAACACTCACAGTTGTGACTCCCTTGAATTAGTTGTGCTTAAAATACACATACATCGCCAGGAAAAAAGAGGGAAAACGTTTCCCCACGGCAGACCACGCCCCTTAGATGATGTTTTGCCGACTATATCTTTTATAGTTTGTGTTCACATAACATCACAAACAATGCAACATTCTAGATGTAGTTTAAACTCTGTCTGAGACAGGTCACATTCACAGGTATGCTCTGTGTAACTGTCAAATTGCAGATTTGTCGACCTGGTTTATGGTTCATATCTGTGTAATGACAAGGCCTATCCACATGAAACAAAAACTGGCTCAAAGTTCAACTGTCAGCAGAAATAAACAAAAGTGAATATTTTTTTTACAATTGCGTCAGAAAGTGGCACCATAATTCAACTCCGAAGACATGATTATTGTCATTTCAAAAAATAATATTAAGTTTGTGGAGCCAATCTCAAGCTAATAATGATCAGGTTCCACATGTGTAGATCAGGAGTTATCAATAACAGTGACTCTCCCACACAGCGACCCCTGCCCTCCATCTGAAACCATGACTTCGTCTAATTCTAAAACGTGAATGCAGCTTATTTAATTCTCCTCTCACTCCAGTGAAACAGAAGATTTGGCCGCAGGGGAGGGGGGCAGGAGATGACCACAGCAGAGCCTTCTCAAGTAGGTCATCCTGTCACATGGGCATGGCGCCGTGGATCTGCTCTCATTATGTGTGAGTGTGAGCGCATATGATGGACATGTCAGCCTGATTCTCTCTGCTCACAGCACAGCCACATGACACTTCACTGACTGCATGCAACGCTGTGCACCGAGCATCTTCCGCCGCACAGAGGACTCGTGGTCACTGGATTTAAACGTCCAGCTGCACAGAACAATGCACACAGCTATTTTTCCTTAAAGTGGACATATTCTGTGGCTTTAATTGGCTTTTAAACCTGCTTTTGTTCACATCAGGAGGAGAATGTCTGATTTTCTGACTTAAAATAATAAAACACACTTTGCAAACTACATCTCATCTTCAAAGGAAGTATTTAGGCATTGGAGTGTTGTTGTTAACAAATGAACAAAATAAACAAATGAAGCCCTTAGGCAACGTGACTGCTATGCTAACAGAGTCATGTCTTTGAGCGTAGAATGAATGTGGTGATGGTTTATGGACTTAAAAACAATGATTTTTATGGGTGTGCACCACTCATCTCATGTTTAAGAAAAAATTTAACAGTGTTTTATTCATAATCAGAACTGAACACTGAGCTCAAACAGTGTGAATGGCTTTCATTCAGTCGTGTTGTGTCGCTGCTCTGCGTTTACCCTCACAGTGCACTATGGTACACTTATGACTCATTCAGTAAAAAAACAACAGAAACGTAATTGGTTAACAGACTATTGACTCCATTTGTTTTGGAAGAGGAAACAATGTTACTTGATGCAAAAGTCATTTTGAATAATTCGTCGATGTAATCCCTCATTCATCCAGGCGTGATTCATCGTAGAAAAGGTTTCAGGGGTAGTCATCCGGACGCTCTTTGAAAGATTGAGACGTTTCGACTTCTATCCAGAAGTCATTGTCAATAAGAGGACAATGACTGCTGGATAGAAGTCAAAACGTCTCGATCTTTCAAACAGCGTCCGGATGACTACCCCTGAAACCTTTTCTAAGATTTTGAATAATATTTGTCCTTTTAAACAAGCAATGATTTGCAAGGCTGCACGCAAATGGAAACCCGTAAAACACCACAAAACACTGAGGACACTCTATAGCTCTTTACCATGTGTTGGGAGTGCGGAGTATGGGCTGCACGCTAAGCTAAAAATAGTTAGTCAACCCCAGTGTACAAACTGATGTCTTTGTGTCAGAGGCTTCAGGCTGTACCCGAAGTGTCTTGGGAGTCAAGTGGGGATACTAAATGAACCTTTAAATCACAAGTCAAGAAAGTCTGCAATAAAGTCAAATTCCACCAAGTACGGTTTCATCAGACCACTGCTCTCGCTGTACCGCCACAGTTTACATGATACTCTCCCATATTAAATCATAAACAATAATAATAGTGCATTACAGCTCTTTTCTGGACACTCGAGGACACTTCACATGCATTATTCATTCACGCCGCACTCAATGGTGGTAAGATACTGTTGTAGCCACAGCTGCCCTGGAAGAGAGGCGGACAGTGTGCAACATTAGCCCCTCCCACCACCAAACATTCACACACACAACACTCCCATACTAGGCAATATGGGTGAAGTGTCTTGCTAAAGGACAAAACGACATTTTGCTGTGGCACCCTCAAACCACAAAAGAACAATAAAAACATTTGACAGGAAACCAATTTATCATCATCACTGCACAATATTAAAGACGCTCAAGCTTCTGAACTGGGCCAGTATGGTTAAACACTTCTCTTTAAAGTCATTCATAATCTGTCTTCACCTCCACTCACACAATTTGTTTCTATAAGACCATCTACAAACTGACTGCACGGTCCCACTCAGAAGGAGCAGGTCTGGTCATCTGTCTCTATCAAAACAGCACAGCAATCAACTCTATTCCCCGCAACATCAGAGAAGCAACACACTACGAACTTTAAAACATATTTAACAAAACGGCTCATTGAGAATCAGCACTGCTCACGTTGATGTTATCTGTTGTTGTTGTGTAGTCCAGTCTCTACTTTATGTTCCGTCTTTTACTAGGCTTGATGTTTAATGCTTGTTAACAAGTATTGCCTTTGTGTTTAGCTGGATGTGCATGTGTGTGTGAATGTGTGAATGTTGATTATGTGACGGATATGGCTTTTAAACAGGCTGTACATAGAGTTTTAAATCAATTTTTTTAGGGAGACTATGTAACATCTGTCCAGAGACAACGGATGGAAATAAGCCTTATGGATAAATCTGGTGCATTTACAGAAATGTTCTGATATTACGTGATTCAAATCAAAGAAGGCCAGACCAGGTAGATGTGAAAATATTTTACTGGATCCAGCCGCTTTGTCTGCGGATTTGCAGACGCCGCGATGAAGAAGCACAGAAGAGACACCAGTTTATATGTCTATGCAAAACAGAGTAAAAGTGGGCGTACATAATGAGTTCAAGTACAGAGCTTATGTTTCTACGAACACAAAGAAGTGTGAACACATATTAATCAAAGAGGCCCTTGCATACCAAGACTGGACGTAAATGGGTGTAGAGGAACCTTAAAGTAACGAATGGGTTGTCGGGAGACCATATAAGGTCTTACGTGAACCAGATGTTGAACGTCCTTTGACCTAGGAGAAGAGCATGTTCACGGAGATGAAAAAAAACATACTTACATATTCATTGCCAAATAAATAAATACAAACATAAATATAGACAGCTTGTTTTGTCACTTGATAGAAAACTTTATACACAAAGAGTGAGTTTGTTTATAGGCTCTTTCTCACCAATCCAACCTCCACACCCTGTCACTGAGTCAGGGTGACAAGTTGTCTCCTCTCGTGTCCTCTTCCACTCCCCTGTGTAAATGTTCTTTCTCACAAATACATACCAACGCAATACCTTTCTACAACAGTAGGATGCGCCAGTGATTAAAACTGTGTGGAACTAGTTAAAAACAAGTGCTTTAACAACGTAGTAATCAATAAACTCTAGTCCTGAAGTGCATGGATGTCAAACGTGGACCAAACGCACTGGATTATTACAGCGTTTAGCAATTTAAACAAGGTTAAAATAAAGGTAAGTTAATTGCAGCCCGTTATCGTCACAGATAAAACACACAGCTGGGAGTTGTCTGATTTAAAGTTGAGCCAAATACGAGTGAAAAGAGTTTTGTGAATGAAGCCAGGAGCAATCAGCGCTCCTCTTGTGGTGACTTGAATCTTCGATATAATTATATTAGCTATGTACCAGTATGAGTGAAATGAGCTGTCTGAACTGAAATAACATAACAATTAAAGTCACCTGGATGTGATTTAGACTTTTAACATCCATCCTTAGCTCACCACCTGTACTTTGAACACCTAGCTGCTGGGGCGCTGCTGAGCTCCTTTACCTTGGGCGGGGTGTCGGAGCCGGGGTACTCCCTCTGGTCCAGTTTGTTCCAGCGCTGCATGAGCTTGATGACCATGGGGTTGCTGAAGTCCACCAGCTGGAAGCCCGTCACGTTAGCTCCGCCGTGCATGAAGCGCTCCAGGTTTATGTCCTTAAAGCCCTGGAGACGTATTCAAATCACAAGGATAGGATTATTGTATTATTCTTCTGACGTATGATATGAATGACAGCAGTGCGTTTGGCATTTTTAGAGTCATTTGTTCAGTAGGTGTTATTTTCAAAGATAAACATGGCAAAACAATCAGAGATTTCAGCCTCCTGTTTATAGGTGATATTTAAGAACGTTCTCCCTTGATAAGATATAATATTTTCTGGCAATTCCAGTGGCAATGGTGCCAGATTTTCATCACTCTGAAACCCATGGACTAAAACAATATTTAGTTTGTACCTGACATTAGTGATGGGCGGGTCGATACCAAATACCAGTATCTCAGTACTGACAGAGAAGTATAGAAACTCCTTTTTTCCTTTTTGAAACACATTGTTTATTCATTCTTTAGGTTTTCTGCACATATATTTACTTTTCTTATTAGTTCAAACAGAGGCTGAAAGAAAATAATGAAAGCCAAGGTACAATAGTTCATAGTCGAGCAGTTCTCATCAGTATCAGTAACAGATCTCACAATTTTTGACATTACTTGGGATCGGACTGAATCATAAATAAGTGGTATTGCCCATCTCTACCTGACATCTAAAAAAGAAACTTAAGTCTTTATTATAAACGCAGATTTCCACTATCACATGCAGCTACGCTCACATTTATCACATAAGGATTTGGGATCACACACAGTTGAACCAATTTCCTTTCTCTCCTTAAATAACATGTTTCTGAGTCTGTGTGATGAGAAAATGAACTGTCATGAGACAAGCTGAAGTGTCCTTTATCTCCTCTAAGAGTTGGTAAACAAAATAGCTTAGCTCTGTATAGTCGGAGCGACAATGGATAAAACTACTTTCAGTTTCCATTTTACCGTATAAAGTAAATTTAAGCGAAACAGAAGCTCCACAGACAAAAATTAGGGAAAAAAAGACAGATATAATGTAATTTATCTGCTCCTCACTCAATGTAAAAGAAGCTCAGATGCTAGTTTTAGACTCTGACCTTAATGTGGTCGGGCAGGCTAATGCTAATGGTAATAGGGAAAATACAAATCTTACCAGACTAGCTGAGTTTCTACGTGATCAATACCATGAGCATCGAACATCGCATCTACTCATTTATTTGTCATTGCTCACTGCCACTCAGTCGCAATGTTGCAGGTCATTTTTTAAATAAAAATGATGACTGCATTTTATTGTGTTTTCTGTATTAAATATGAGCTCAAAGGTTCATTTATGTTCCACTTTTGAGTGTTCAAACCATAGACATAAAAAATAATGGACAGACTGTTGTGGCTCCGCCTCATTCATGAAAATGCGGCTCAGTCATGGAGATTTCAAAATGGCCGCGGGTTAACCCCCACCACTCCCCCCTCGGTGGGGAGGCGGGGAGAGGGCGACTTTGGGGCGGCCTTTTGCTGACGTACTGCCGTCGTTGCCTCTATGGTTACCGCCCACTCGTAGGTGAATGGCTGTTCCCTGACATTTCCGGCGCGTAAAGCCCGCCTTCTTCATTACATATGCAAGAACTTTAAAAAATCACAGCGGCTAAACCAGCCTGGTTCAAAAAAATTCACCCCCCTCAGCGTTGTCCCAGAGCCGTAAGCTAACCTTTGAGACCAAAGCCGTATTTTGAGCCAGGCTCTAAAGTAGGTTTTGAAACGTCTAACTCCCCATTGACTTGCATTGAATAATTCTACTTCCGCAGCAGCCCCTAGTGGTCAGCAGCAGATTGCAAACATGGCAGCCTACAGTCGGCGGCTCAATTTGAGCGCGGTAGCCTCGCCCACTGGTTCAAACAGCTCTGTGTTCTGGAATTGTGGTTACTGTAGCTTCATTTATACTTCCATCCCTTTTTAATGTCAAGGCTGTGTTCTGGTAAACAACCACCAGGGGGCACTTGTTTACGTTAATTAGAGAGTTAACCTAAACGGCAGAAAAAGTGAACAAGAACAAGAAAGACAAACATGGTGGCTCCCAACACAATTTTAATCACATTTGTTAAATGAGTTTATTTGTTTTGAAGCTTGTTTTCACTTTTTAAGATGTTGAGCTTCCATTGTTGCACTGCATTCACTACTGCCCCCGGTGGTCAATAAATGTACATCTATGTTGCGAACCAATCAAACGCAAAAGGCGGACAGAGGCCTTGATGCGTATCCGTCTCAAACGTAGCATAAAAGAGCCCTCGGTGTCCAAATAGAATAGAATATGTCCAAATGTCCACACTATTCCCTGTTTTTAGTGCTGTCCGAATGTCCAGCAGGGGAAAATGTAGTGCACTCAAAATTTCCCACAATGTATCTTGAAAAGTAGTGTCCAGCACTGGTCACTAGCCCGGTCAATATTGACCACAATGCATTGCGAGAGTCGGAAAAACCACAACAGACTGAATGAAAGCAGAAAGAGGAGCTGTTTAAATGAACTGCTGAACCGAGATTATGAATAAATCAACATAAATGAACCGTTATGCAGCAAAATGACTAGCGTTAGTCGCTTCCCTTAGCTTTAGCTGTGAATAGATTGCAAATTTTAGGCAAAAAGTTGAATAATCCAATCCGTTTGATGTTTCACGTGCAACCCATGATGAATAAAACTTGTATGATGGTTATTAGTCCATACATATGTGCGCACAAATCCCGGCGGACGGGAGCTAATAAGTGTGGAGACGGAGCTGATTGGGTTCGGAGGCGAGATCATATGGAGATGAAAATAGAAAGGAGAAATGTTACAAAAATCTGCACGGTTCCCTCATGAGCTTTAAGTTGTAGTTTGACTGATGCATGCATGTTTGAGTGATTCTGTGTCGTTTTACATTTGGGCTTCGAGTACTCTTAAAAAAAAAAATACTACTCGGGCTGCACAGTATTCGAAATTATTGCAATATGATTATTAAGATCTGTGATATCGATATTATTGCAGCAACAGACTGAATGAAAGCAGAAAGAGGAGCTGTTTAAATGAACTGCTGAACCGAGATTATGAATAAATCAACATAAATGAACCGTTATGCAGCAAAATGACTAGCGTTAGTCGCTTCCCTTAGCTTTAGCTGTGAATAGATTGCAAATTTTAGGCAAAAAGTTCAATAATCCAATCCGTTTGATGTTTCACGTGCGACCCATGATGAATAAAACTTGTATGATGGTTATTAGTCCATACATATGTGCGGATCAGGTGGATTAGACACACAATCATAAAATAAATCAATTTTTATTGTCTTGACGACTTTCTTTCTCTCAGACGCCAGAGTCACATGACCCAAATCGCTGTGTGACTGAGAGCACTATTTAGCGCGGTCAAGAGTGCAGGACTGTGGAGGGACTGAGGGTTTAGGCTGTGGACATCCGGACAACAGACTGTGTTCATTCATCAAGATTATTAACAGGTACTAGAAAAAGAGATCATATTTCACCAGTGTTGGAGTCTCTTCACTGGCTTCCTGTTGAGTTTAGAATCAAATTTAAAATCCTCCTCCTGACTTATAAAGCTTTAAACAATATGGCCCCATCCTACCTCAAAGATGCAATAGTAGCGTACCATCCAAACAGAGCTCTTCGTTCTCAAAATGCTGGACTATTGTTAGTCCCCAGAGTCTCTAAAAGCACAGTAGGAGGTCGAGCATTTAGCTACCAAGCTCCTGTTATGGAACCAGCTCCTGTTCATGTTAAAGAGGCCGACACAGTCTCTACGTTTAAGACCAGGCTCAAAACGTTCCTCTTTGAAATAGCTTATGGTCAGGCCAGTTAGGAACAGAAATAAAAACCTACAGTTTTAGCTACGCTGCCCTTGGAGCAATTCTGCTGGGGGAAGTATGGCAGCTTGAACACTATTCTCTGGTTCTTCCTACTTTATCTATCAACAATATTTAATATTACTTCAACTGTAGTCTGTTCATTGCTGTTCACATGTTTCTCTTTCTCTCCACTTCCCCCGGGGAGTGGAGACTGTTTCAGACACTGCGGCGGCTGCTCCAGTGACGACCCCCCCACCCCCACCTGTCTGGACGATCTATGCGCCACCCGCCTGGACAGCTGGATTAGCCACACCTCGTCTGCCTGGACGAACTCCTTCTACTTTAGATGAACTGTTCCTCATCTCCTGCTGGAGGGATCTCTCTACACTGGTGGACTGCTCCTCGTCCGCCTGGAGGAACTCTTTAAAGCCACCTCCCTCTTAAGTGGTTCTGGCTCCACAGTCCAAGTGGATGCGTCATTCCTAGTTAATCTGCAGCCTGTCTGTCCGTGGGAGTAGGATCTCTCCTTCACTGTGGTTCTCCCCGAGGTTTCTACTTTTTCCCATGGGGTTTTTTGTAGTTTTTCCTCGCCGCGAAGGAGGGTCAGTTTCTGGGACAGTTATCTGAACTGCTTTTACCTGTGGCCCATCGAGGCAACTGTTGTTGTGATTTTGGGCATTATAAAAATAAATTGATTTGATTTGATTTGATTTGATTCATTTCTTCTCCCCGTCACAGTCAAACCCACCCTCCTCACTGCTGCTGCCTCTACTCACCAGGTTGGCCATGATGTAGTGGTATCCTTTGACATGTTTGCCCACGCTGACGATCTGTGGAATCAGACAGAGAGAGGGGCACAGGTTAACCACGTGAACCCAGCCGTGTGACGCACCGAGCGGCTGCGGAGGAGCGTGCCACGCGGGCCGTCCAAACACATGAGCGCCCGGCCTCGTCACGACCACGCAGCGGAAAGCCAAACCAACAGTTCACACGAGCGCAGACGGGGGGCGGCGCGGGGCTGACGCAGAGCACAAGTGAAGGCTGACATCTGCGCACAAATCCCGGCGGACGGGAGCTAATAAGTGTGGAGACGGAGCTGATTGGGTTCGGAGGCGAGATCATATGGAGATGAAAATAGAAAGGAGAAATGTTACAAAAATCTGCACGGTTCCCTCATGAGCTTTAAGTTGTAGTTTGACTGATGCATGCATGTTTGAGTGATTCTGTGTCGTTTGACATTTGGGCTTTGAGTACTCTTAAAAGTACTACTGGGGCTGCACAATATTGGAAATTATTGCAATATGGTTAAGATCTGTGATATCGATATTATTGCGATATTTAAATACACTTTTTGACTACTGTAAGGCTGAAACTAACGATTATTTTAATAGTCGACTAGTCAGCGATTACTTCTATTGTAGATTGAAACTTAGAATAAACATTTGTAACCACATAGAAGTTAAAATATCGTAAATGATGCCTTCTAAACAGATCATATTTATGAATAAAGTGTATAATGGAGGAAAATCAGAAATGGTTTATTCTTTTTTTGCAATTTTTCTGTAATAATAATCTTTAATCTTTAAAGTTTGTGTTTTAGAGTCTGTATTCACCTTATTCTGCCCCGCCCACTTTTGCCTCTTCTTGTCACAGATATGCTCTGTTGTTGTAAACGCACCTCCGTTTGACGAGAACTCCGTTAAAGCTAATGGTGAACGAGGGAAAAGTCTCGCAGCTAAAATGATAAAGTAGATTGATTTGTGTAAAATGTTTAAAGTACACAGCTTTTTAGTCCATGTAGAACTTATTTTCTGTTGAGCTCGTCTGCCCCGTGTAAACTACAACGGAAACAAGACGGCGAGGCCCATGATAACTTCCAGAATAATGTGAATAGTCCAGAGTACAATGCCCATCTTATGCCATCTTCAGCCCTATTTTTGATGCAATAATGTTATATTAAAATAAAAATCAATAATTACAAAACTGTGGCAGCTTGAAGCCTAACAGCATGATCAAATACTGCAATGTATTCCTTTGATTTTAGGAAGGAAATGTGTTCCGACTAAACACCAAATAAAGAATTTCAATTCAATGTATTTTGTGTAGCCAAAATGCATACTATATATACAGTTATTGTATACAACTGTTAATAACAGTAAGTTACAGGCAGCATTTTGCCTGTAATTTACCGTGAATATACCCTTGTTGGTCTTACAGTGTGTCCCTAGACCCCCCTTCTCCACAAGAGAAAGAGAGTAACTATATCACACACTTTAATGAAATACATCATGTCTTCTTTTTAAATACTTCCATTTTTATGATAAAGACAAACTTACAAACGTCTTACAAACAGATAAACAAAGTATGTTACAGTTACAGACAAATACATTTACTCCAAATGCGTGTTCTGAGTACATGTGCTTAGTTACTTCCCAACGCTGCACATATGTTGGGTTTCAAAATAAAATGGGCTTCTTGCTTCTGTGAGTTGCCACCATGTCAACACTAAGTTAAAGGCCCTTTTTGTAGATCTGTTTATGATAAACACATGACCCATACACCACGTGCGCCCATATAGACCCTTTAAGTGTGCAAACAAAAACATTCTAAATGCAGAATGAATGCAATAGTGAAATGCAACATGAAGTGATTTCACTGGAGAAACTGGGATTTAACCTCAGAATATGAACAAAATAGGAAAAATGTAGATGATTTAGGAGAATGAAAAGCCTCAGACACATGTGAGTGACGTCAGAGCTGCTTAAAGGTCCCATATTCTGCTATTTTCCCCTTCACACAGTCTATTCTAAGGGCTTTGTTGATAAATTTTTTGCGTTGTGTAATATCCATAACGTAACAGTTTCCAAAAAACACCCATTTCTTGGACTGGCCCCCCTCCTTGCAAAAGCAAACGGCTCACTCTGAGATCTGACCCCCCCGAACAGAGAGCAGACTGCCTCCCCCGCCCAACTCGCGCCTCCCCCGCCCAACTTCGTGCGAAGCCTAGGCGGAGATGGTGCATGCGCCGTGTGCTCCGGTAAACAGCGATACACAAACACGGGAATAAACCTTTTATCCGTCCTGACGGTGCGTCGTGCTGAGTCCTACGTCCTGGATCTGACCTGGAGTTTGACGTGCTCCAGGGCCTCGACGACGGACGTTGCCGTTTGGTAAATAACAAGCTAACTCTTCTATCTGTCGTATCCATCGTGTAATTACTGTGTAGCATTAGCATTAGCTGTTTTCATTCTGCAGCTGCGCGCTTCCTGGAGGCGTGGCTTAAACACCGCGTCATCCTTGTGAGGAGCCCCCGTCTGCTGCTCAGCCGAGGGGGACGGAAAAGACAGTTCTCTAGTGTAAACATGCGGGAATCAATCAAAAAACCACTTTGGGCACAACATACGAGGCCCAAATAGCACTGTAGGAAGGTTAAAACCTCTGAAAAGTCGATTATAAAGTCCATAAATTAGATTATTTTGAAGCTAAAATACCATTTTAAGGCTAGAAAATTGTATTTTTTCCATCGTTTTTTATAGAAAAGCAAACTGACTGACCTTTCTACCCTGGATATTCAAATGTGTTGCTTTTGTCCAACACAAACATTTAAAACCAGTAGAATTTAGATCTAATGTGAGAGAATCAGTGAAACTTTTACAGTCAATTTCATTTGGCCTCCAGTCGCCTCCATTCTGGAATTTTGATGACATCACATTTTAAAAGGTCTATTGAATTTAATACGTGGATTTGGTCTCTAAAATAAGTGTTAATTCAATTGTCTTTTTAAGGTTTATATTGATCAAGATAAACGATGAAAAATAATAAAAGTAAAACAAGCAAAACTTTTTATTCCTTCTGGTCAAGCTGTAGAAAGATCAGGCTCCGTTTTTTGTTTTTTGTTTCACTTTACTCTGCCATCAGTATCAGCCAATCACAGCACTGCGTCCTTTGCCTCTCCACCAGTCCCCTGACGCTCTTCCTCGTTCCTGCCATGTTAACAACAGTAGGTGCTGCCATCAGAACGCACTGATTGGAGCTGATTGATCCATTCACCTGCCGTCTCCAGGTCGCCTCAGGACGCCGCTGATTACACAGAACACACCTTTAAACTCTTTTCCATCAAATCATATCAAGTAAAAGGAACGCTGTCGGGGGAGAACAGGCGGTTGTGGCAGAGCGTAGGAGCCTAAACTGTTAGTGTATCGTTTTATTCAGACCTGTTTAAGAAGTAGTGTTTTACAAATGAGACAGATGCAAGAGACGATTGCTTCTGCGTTCATTAGATTCATATCATGGCCAGACTCGTTTTGATCTAACTTTTTTAAATGAGCCAATTAATCAGTGTGCATTCAGACCAAGTTTATTGCCTGGACCAATCCCTCTCTGGAGTCTGTCAAACGATGTTCACTGACGGACTGTCGCCTCTGTATTCCATATGACAGGTTAGACGACACATTTCACTAAAACATAGTGATCATGATTATATTTAAGATTTTACTAAACAGTTTGCCTTTTTGCCCCCAGTTTGACAGTGTAAAGTTTATAATGTCACTTCCTGGTTGGACATGAGCACAAATATGACATAGTTAGAGGTAATTCCACAACTGTTACCTAGCAACCGTTTTGAAAACAAGGGCTAAAATCCAAACAATACCTGATAACGCCTGTATGGTGTTTAAACGGTCCGTTGTATGTAAATTGCCTCTGTATTTTTATTGGCACCTCGCTTTTTGATGACATCACAGAGGGATTCTGTTTAGAACTCAGCACTACTTCTTGTAATTTAAAACTTTTATTTTGCAAATTTCTTTACAAACTGCAACTTCACAGATGTAAAACGATGCTAAGTATTTACCACAGGTGCCCTCCCATCAAACTAAGTCATAATTACAATATAATGAGAACCTGTCATATAGACTTTAAGTTCAACTTGGCTTCATATAGGTCAGCCTTCTTTGAGACAATTTGATATTATTTGAATAATACAAATATTGTTTAGTGTTCTTCTCTCTCTCCTCCTTTCACCCTACACCTGTCAAACAAAAATAAATAAAATAAAATAAATAAATAAATAAACAAACAACTGCATAATATTTTAACATATAAAACATGAAATATCCAAAGTATTTAACTCGCCCCTGTAGCCTGTGTCTTATACAAAGGTGTTTCTCTGTCACCAGCACAGCTGAGTGCTTCAGCCGCTCACATTCACAAACATCTGCCTGTGAGCTCACACACTGTGGACAGGAGCTAATGAGCCCTGCGTCCCTTTGAATTGTCCACTTGTACAGGTTTGGCCGCAAAGGACAGCGGTGTGTCTTCTTCTGCTGTACAAGTCTGACAGAAATGGGAATTGATACACTCAGGGTTACATGAGCTCTGATCCGTCAGACTGGTTCGCCTCGGAGCGATTTGGAACGGTTCTTTTCATGGCAGAATGCATTTCCATGATTCTGGGTCCAGAGGCAGAGCTCTCTGCTGCTCGAGCCACTGACGTCACCCAAACATAGCTCATGTTTTCTTAAAAATACAATGAATTGTACTATTTAATCATGAGGCCAGTCTCAGCAAATCACAGAAAGACATTTAGTAAACGTCTGTGGCTGTGAGACGTGGCTAAAGCTATAGCAAACAAGAAACTACTTCTGGTTTCTCCTCAGCTTTTTCTTATACTCTTCTTTCAAAGCCTCTTCGCTGTGTTTGAACCTCTTTATGAAATGCATTTGGATGATGTTAGCTGCATTATGCACTGGAAATACAATATTTTGGATCTTCACACAAGTGTCGTGTGTCGATAAACAGGAAACATCTCATGCTAATGTGTGCTAACTTTGTTTTGTTTTGTTTGTTTCTACATAAGTTAGCACCAGTTGGAATAAAACCAAGCTTTTGATGAGAAATAATTATTTTCTGTTTATATCTGTTTTTGCCTCTTGTTTTCACCTGAGTCTGTGTTCTCTCTTGTCCAATCATCTCACGCTAAATGGTTCCAGGAGCCAAAAGCAAGACAGGCCGATTTGAAAACTACTGCCCTGCACAGTCTGGTATGGAACGGTTAAACAGTATCAGTCTGTTCAAGTGGAAACATGCCTAAAGGTCACTCAGTGCACAGTGAGCTTGGATTTCAAATCGGGGTCAACAGAGTATCCGTCCATTTCTTTGAATGCTTTGGTGCATGTCTGCAGCAGTAACATGAAGGTCACTTCCACTGTGCTGATATGCAAACTGGAAAGACTCATGTGCATATATAGAATATATATGCATATATATAGAAATAATTAAGGATAGGCCTACACAAGTATCTTACTTTGTCCCACTCCTTTTGTCCCAAACATATGTTAATAATGTAAGAATTAAATACATGTCAGAATCGGAATCAGAAACGGTTTATTGCCATTGTCAGTGATCAAAAATTCCCAAACATAGGAACTTGCTTCGGCGTAAGGTGCAACATAAAACAATGAATAAAATATAATAAAATATATAAAAAAGGCATGCATAAAATTAAGAATAAAATAGACTAAGATAGATAGACTATATATATGTATAATATATGTATAACACAATGTGCTCAAATAAAACTAAATAACTGAATATGCAACAGGATTATAGTAAAGAGTTCAAAATCATGGCTTTTTTTATGCCATAATACACTTCTGTAACATGGGAGCAGTCTGGTGAGTGTGGAAACTGGAAAGCTAGTAGTATATTAGTGCCACTCATGATCATTTAAATCATTTCAAACATGATTATTTGTAAGCGTAACCTCAGCCCAGACAAATGTACAGTGCTCGCTGTATGATTCGGCCTTGAGCTGTGGACAGTGTGGCAGATGTGACAGTGGAGCTGCTGAATAATTGAGCTGTTCTGTGACACAGATGAACCGGGGAGAGAACACGGGACAAGAGGAGGGACTGAGACTCCAGGACGGGCTAATGAGCACCTGATTCCACACACACACATCTGCTCTCCTTCTCATAAGTGCAATGTTTTCGTATCTAATGTAGCGCTGTGGCCGCGGTCCTCCAGTGCTGTCGTGTACTGAGCACATGTGTGTTATGTTCTTTGGCCTTGGTGCTGCACAAAGGTGACGGTGTGTCCTGTGTTATTGTGTCTGCAGCTGACGTGTGTCTGTGTTGGTGCTTTGAGCTCTGTAGAGGAGAACGGCCCAGAAACGAGACGGATTCTGGTGCAGTTTACGCCAGCTCAGTTTTTACATGAACAAGCACCACACGGGATTTTTTGTAATTGAATAGTTACTTTATCTGGCAATTAGTTACTATCATCATTCAATAACGCAATTACTTTTGAGGAGAAGTAAGAGGTAACTAATTACTTTTTTGATGGGATTTGCCCAACACTGCTGACAGTAAACCCTCAAATATAACTGTAAATGTAAAATATTCAAAGAGCTCAAATAGTTCAGATCAACTGACAAATCAGCTGAACGCCGCATCTACTAAGTCTGTCTGTAAACTTCAGCTTTTTAAAATGACATAGATAACCTTTTTTACAACTAGTGTCCCACTGGCGGGACACTAGATTTTTTATTCATTTATTCCTTTTTATCCACATCTGATATAAGGAAACTATCAGCTGCTGGACAAGTTCAATTAGAGTCAGTTTCTACTCCAAAAGCACAAATTTAAAAATTACACTAAAATTCAAAAAGATTTAATAGGACTTTTATATGGATTCCGCCTGGACTTTTTTACTTTATTACAAGTCGTAGAAAGGGTTTCAGGGGTTGTCATCCGGACGCTGTTTGAAGATCGAGAGGTTTCGACTTTTATCCAAAAGTCATTGTCAATCAGAGAGCTGGTATGGGAACTCGGGCTTATATGCTACTCTAAGTTTATTACAAGTCCCTAAAACTCATTTTTTGTTAAATTAGCTTCAGCTTTGAAAGAGGAATTGTCAAAACCAACAAAAGCCAAAAGTGCCAATCAGGCAAAATCTACAGACACAGCTTCTCTTCTTCATATATTTCACAAATAAAATGTAGGCGGACTTTAAAGTCTGATATTCCTCTTTACAGAGCTTGTTTCCAAGTGAAATCAGAGTAAATCAGACACAAAACTACAGAGTCTCAGCTTCACAAAGAGTCCAGATAATAGTTTGTGCTCCAAAGTATTAGAAACAGCTTCCGTTTGAAATGAGGCTCATTTTAGTCACACGTTTGAGGAAAAACAGGTCTGAGCGGCCTGTGTTTAAGCTTTTCATCATGTTATAACATCAGAAACACACTTGCTTGCTATTTAGCTTCATTCAGGCTTGTTTCCTTAATCCTGGTTATGTGTGATTATGATAGCCGTTTTAAAAGCATTTAGAGCTACAAATGTTAAATTAATAGACGCTGTAATTGTCCTTTCCACCGTACTCGGAGTGGCCTGTGCACATAAACGTAGTGTGTGTGTGTGTGTGTGTGTGTGTGTGAGTGTGTGTGAGTGTATGTGAGTGTGTGGGTGCGTGAGTGTGAGTGTGTGGGTGTGTGAGTGAGTGAGTGTGTGCGTGAGTGCGTGAGTGGGTGAGTGTGTGTGTGTGTGTGTGTGAGTGTGTGTGTGTGTGTGTGTGTGTGAGTGTGTGTGAGTGTGTGGGTGTGTGTGTGTGCGTGAGTGGGTGTGTGAGTGTGTGAGTGTGTGAGTGTGTGGGTGTGAGTGCGTGAGTGTGTGTGAGTGTGTGTGAGTGTGTGGGTGCGTGAGTGCGTGAGTGGGTGTGTGAGTGTGTGAGTGTGTGAGTGTGTGGGTGTGAGTGCGTGAGTGTGAGTGCGTGTGTGTGTGGGTGTGTGAGTGTGTGAGTGTAGGTGTGTGAGTGTGTGGGTGCGTGAGTGCGTGTGTGGGTGTGTGGGTGTGTGTGTGTGTGTGAGTGTGGGTGTGTGAGTGTGTGTGAGTGCGTGAGTGTGAGTGTGTGGGTGTGTGCGTGAGTGTGGGTGTGTGAGTGCGTGAGTGTGTGTGTGTGTGTGAGTGTGTGTGAGTACGCGAGTGTGTGTGTGAGTGTGTGAGTGTGTGTGTGTGAGTGTGTGAGTGTGCGAGTGTGTGTGTGTGTGTGAGTGTGTGTGTGTGTGAGTGTGTGTGTGTGAGTGTGTGAGTGTGTGAGTGTGTGAGTGTGTGAGTGTGAGAGGTGTGTGAGTGTGTGTGTGTGTGTGTGTGTGTGTGAGTACGCGAGTGTGTGTGTGAGTGTGTGAGTGTGTGTGAGTGTGTGAGTGTGTGAGTGTGCGAGTGTGTGAGTGTGTGTGTGTGTGTGAGTGTGTGTGTGTGAGTGTGTGAGTGTGTGAGTGTGTGAGTGTGTGAGTGTGTGTGTGTGTGTGAGTGTGTGTGTGTGTGTGTGTGTGAGTGTGTGAGTGTGAGTGTGCGAGTGTGTGTGTGTGTGTGTGTGTGTGTGTGTGTGTGTGTGTGTGTGTGTGTGTGTGTGTGTGTGTGTGTGTGTGTGTGTGTGTGTGTGTGTGTGTGTGTGGTACTGACCTGCTCCAGCATGTTCTGCAGCCGCTCGGCCTCCAGGTCCATGACAAACTTCTTCTCCTGCCGTCGGTCCAGGTCCTCCAGCAGGCGGCGGTAGTTGGCGTCGTTAAAGTTCTCCACACAGATGGCACTGACCTGCCAGTTGTTCTGCCCAGCCTTCTCCATGATGGCCTGCAGGATGGCGTACCCTGGAGAGCCACAACACACTGTCACGCACTGACACTCCTCGGACATCTTCAGTCTGTCACACTCAGATATAGGACTTACTGGAACATATACAACAGACACTGATAGTCAAACCCATAGATCTAAAGTGAACTCTGTCCTGAAGTCAGTTTGATTAGTGATGACTCTGTGGTTGTGCAGCCGCTGGAGCCAGAAACAATTCTCCCACAGAATGCCCATGCATTTTAGAGGAATCTGCCCTGACAGAGACCGACAGGGACTTACAAGGTCTGATTTTGTAGGGATTTCTCTTTATTTTCACAATGTAACTTAAATCTTTTTTTTAAATTAACTCAATAAAATAATAAAATAATTTGATGTGCGGCCGTCAAAGTATCCTTCATCTCCAACTCCCATAAGAAACAAGCTAGATAAGCCCTGCTCATTCAGAGCAACAACGGAGAAACTACTTTCACGATACATTTTACCGCATAACGTTGATTTGAGCAAAACAGAAGCTCCTTGGACAAAAATAGACCTAAAAAAGCAAAGAATCACATTATCAGTTTGTACTGCCTATAATTCACCCACTCAGTCAGAATGTTGAGCCATCATGCACCAATGAGCGCAGGCCATTGACATCCATACAACGCCATCTTTAATTCATCTTCCAGATCTTATACTTCCATTGTTAAACCTTACTTTATACCTTATACAGTATAATCACAATATTGTCATGATATGACTAATCAAAACATTATCAAATGTGTTTGAAGTAATTAGCATTTATCTTGATTTCAGTATTTTTGACAAGTCTTAACATCATTTTATCACAGTGGAACTATTTTTCACTTAGACAGAGCAGAAAAAAACTTGAATTAAAAGTGCTGTACCTGATTTTGACTGTTTTGAAACCTGAAACACAACTAGTTCATGTTAGCTTCACTTCACTTCACTTCACTTTCCTAACGCAGTCCCAGCATCCAGAGCTTTCACTGTGATGAGTTTCTAAGCATAACAAGAGTCATAACAAACATCAGCATAATAACAGAGCACTTCCTCCTTCTAAGGAAACAAGATGCTTTATAAAAAGATGCAGAGAAGGCACGATGGTCTCATTTTCACCCGTCCTGGGACAACACAGATTTGACCTCATTATATAAAAAAAAAATGTACATGAACTAGTTGCTTTTCACGTTTCAGAACAGTAAAAATCAAGTACAACACCTTTAAGTCAATGTTCCACAAATCAAGCAAAATTCACTGAAATGAAAACAAAAAGCTTATGACTAAACGGTATACTTTCTACCCTAATCAGAACTGACACTGCCTGACCAAAAATAAAGTTGCCGCAGATAATAAAGGTTACGTTACACGCTATAATATTTGGTTGGAACTGTGTGACCACTGCATAAAGCCTTCTCCTACTCACCCTAAAGACTTTCACTGGAGTTCAGATCTGTAGTAGATGTTATCTGTTTGATGCCAAGGATTTGACTCTTCTCAAACACACTGACATCTTTTCCACGGACACAGGATTCGTCTTTCCACATTTGGTACAGAAATGAGAAGCCACTCACTGCATCAGTTGAGTTTAAGTACCGACAATCACACATCCATGGACACCCGTCTGTCAGTCATACAAACACACTCTCTCTTGCCCTTAAAGGAACTCTACACCAACTCCAAGACAGCAGCACAACCACAACCACAAAGTTTCAGTTTGTCATCCCGCTTGAATCCGCTCCAAAAAATATTAAGTCAGCTAAAACTGCTTTATTTTTATATACTGCCCTGCTTTCCCGCTTAAAAATGCCTGCCAAATCCTAAAAGCGCAGTGATTTGTGGGCCCAGTATGGAGCAGAATAAATGGTTCTTAGTGGAGTCTGGCGTGACTAAACAGTGCAGCTTGGCAGAGACGAGTGCTTTGTGAATGTGACAGAAGACTGAAGCGCCGCACTCAGGGGGAGCTGTGTGATGGTGTCCCAAACGCAGAGAGCTTTGTGGGACAGCCAGGCCAGAGCCAGCCTGGTGTGGGACCCAGAGGAGGGAAAGGCACGGGGACGGAGAGGGTGAAGCGCATCTGACAGGGTTTTGTGTTTTTCATGACAGGGTCGGATCTATCAGACAGGATCAATCGGATTAGGATCGAAACTCACAAAGCGAATGTTATTGGCAAAATGCACCGTGTTGATGCAAAATGTCCGGAGACGCATTAGTAAAACAACATCAAAAGTAAACGAGAGAGCTGAGAACAACCCAAAAAGCTGGATCACTGCTGGTAAACACATCATTGGTCCAGCACTAACATGGTTTGTTAGAAGAGATGATAAAGAGTGATTCATTAAAGGCCCTGTAACTGATTTTTACTATTTTGAAATGTAAAAAACAGAACTAGTTAGTCACATGTAATGCTCACTTTCCCAAAGCAGTCCAGGATCCACATATATTCACCTCCATGAGTTTACAGGCACTTTACACAAGATTCTGAATCCTTCACAGTAAAAGTAACAAACATTACCAGCCATACACACTTCTTCAATTCTTTACGAAGAAAGAAGTCTGGTCACTCGGCCTCCGACAAGCATCGAGTCAATTCCAAACGTACCGCGCAATCGAATGTGTTTATTTCTGTGACGCATGTGAAACGAAAGAGTTCGAGTAGAGTAGAGTCAGTCATCTATGTTTTAAAACAAAATCAAACTTCTCTCACCTCAGATTAACAGAGTTACGTACATCTCTCTTTATTCTGCAGACATTTGCAAAGTTTTTTCCGTCTCTGTAATATTTTTTGCCTTTCTTTTTAGCTCTTGAGCAGCCATGTTTGTTTTGATAGGGACGGACCATGCATGTCCCTGATATGCCAATCTCCCTGTCAATCACGCCCATCTGAACCCGCGGAGATGACGGAGTGACCAGACTGATCATCTGTATGGACATACAGAGGTATCATTCAGGCAACACTTCCTGCTTCTCTCGTAGGATAAACTGCTCTATAAAGAGATGCACTCTCATTTCACCCAAAAAGATGTTTTTACATTATATCTGTGCTGGGGCTAAATAGATTTTACTTTATTACATGCAACTTGGACAAGCTCTGTTTTTCTTGTTTCTCAACAGTCAAAATCTAGTGCAGGCCCTTCTTCACCTTCACTTCACCTCCTGGAAACTCATTTGTAGGTGAACAATGTTTTAGAAAAGATCAAGTACAAAAAAATAACATAGCACCCTCAAAAATAACGTTAGCAATTAGCATAGCAGCTAGCACTAGCATTTGCACTCTACATTTTTAGTCACAATATGCAATAATACAAAACCCACCAAAATAAGCGTTTACACAAAATCCTGTGTCTCCCAATTGTTTTTTAAAGAATGATATCTGACGTCATAAACATGTATTTTCAAGTTCATGCCACATTATTAGCTTCAAGTTAACAGTAAGCTAACACTGACATGTACGCTCACAGGGATTTCTCACATAAGTGGTCACTTCTCTGGCTCATGGCGTTTGTCTGGATGTAAAGCCTGTTTAGAACATATTATTAGTAATCATTCACCAGAATATTTGAGATTATTTGATCATTTTCCTTCTTACTTACTCTTCTCTGTATCACGAGGAACGCACTTTGAAGCGAATGTATGGCAAGGCTCAAGTTTATCAGAGCACAACGGCACACTCTGCTGGCCACTGTTAGTATTGCAAATTAAATTACATACATTGCTTAGTGGCCCAATGTCTCATATGGGTTACATATACATTTGGGTGAATGCACAGTTTTTGGTTTGGTTTATAATCAGAGAATGATATGATGCTTATCTGGTTGTTCCACACAGACATTCACAGACGCATAATTCTGCCTGTCTCTGTCTCTGCCTGTGCTCAGACTCTTACAACTGGCCAATGTTAACCAGAGTTAAGTCAAATAGAACGTTCCTTCACATCCAAATGAAAGGAAAAGACTATCTTCATATCAAAGTATATAGCAGACTAGAATGACGAGCCTGACAGCAGCAGTTACAGAGATGATGTTTCAATAGAAAGTGAATGGGAGCCAGACCTGAACGGACGTGGTATTCTCTCTAAAAACGATGTCCATTTGACAGAATTCAGCCTTTTCTGCTATGGACCCGACCTGGACGACTGAGGGATTTTACAGACACGTGGAAACAAAGCAAACGCCTGCACAGCTCCTCTGTGAGTTGTCAGTGAGGCGTAGTTTAACGTTTGCACACTTTGGGACAACACTGATTACTCCAGAGTGACACATGTGGACGCTGTGCTACATGTTGACTCACAGCTTACGCACACACTGCACAGTCCAGCTCCACAAAGCCCCCTGAGCTGCACAGGCCAGCGCAAACAGTACACAAACGACTGCTTTTGGGATACAAAATGATTATGGCTTTATCTTTATGTTGAAATACTGAAATATCCATTGAATAAGCTTAAAAGTCAACACGGAACATTGTATCTCCTCATGTCACCTTCTGCAAAGGTCATTTTTGAATAAAATTATACTTCTTAGAGTAGGTTTTACTGACACTGTAGTCAAGTCAAGTTTTGGTTCATCTTCCCACTGTAAGTAAGTCGGTTTACAATAGGAAATGATTTGAACATTTGTGTTTCACATTGTCCTTTTTGTGTCTTTTGTGTTGTTTGAAAATACCAGATTTTATGCATAATATAATTTTTGTCCTTAATATTGTCAACAGCACTTACCTTTTGCACTGCCTGTTTGCACTATTGTTCTGAACATTTGTGTACATATCAGGGGTGTTCATGGTTTAGAGATTTACTGATTAAGTGTCACTGAATGCTTAACCGAGTGAAGTCTTAACAGGCACGTGTCATTTGCCTTGTTGAATCCATTCCACTGTGATGCCTCTGAAAACAAAAGTCAGCTTAAACTCCAATAATAATGTTTATCTTGTAAAGACTGAGCAAACCTGACTGTCACTGCAGTATTTATGGACTAATATTGATCTTACATGGTTTGTTTTACTTTGATTTCACGTTGGTGGAGAAAACAGACTTTTTTTGTCTCCGATGGATCAATCTTTCACCTGCACAAGCTAAGGTAAGCAGATAATGTTAGCGACTTTACAACGTAGGTCTTTTATTTAGGAGTGGTTTATTCATAATCACTGCAGCAGTGCATCAAAACAACATTTACAGAGTTTATTTTAGAGACACAGTGTACAATATACTTTAACCTTATCAGAAGAGCAGGCTGATGCTATAGTAAAAAAAAAAAAAAAAAAAAAGAAACGACCAGTTCAACAATGGCCTGTGAGATCATTCACATTCAGTCCTCTACAGCATGATATCTGTCAGTCCTCTCAGAGCTCACACATCAGCTCACTTTACGGGAGCCAGTTTGGTTTGAAAGGATCCACTTTTTTGCCAGGGGCGAAAATGTGTGATAGTTTGAACATGTGATCAGCTCAGTCGGTAATATATTCCACTGACGGACGGCCACACAAGAAAAAGCTGAATATCCAAATGTAGTCTGCCCTCTCCACACAGTCCACCTGTGCCTCGAGATGTTGTTTCAGAGCAGCAGTGTCATGGATGATAGAGGCTTTCAATCAGTCGCGTTGTGCACAGTTAAAGGGCCTGTACCTGATTTTGAACCACGAGGCAGGAACATGTTTTTGTTTGAACCGTTAGCCCCACCCACATAGTCCTTTCTTTCACTCAGTATTGCTCCATGACTCAGAAACCACTGTCTGGAATAGTCTTCTGCAGTTGTTTCCGTATAGTTTCTCTAACTCTCCTCACAATTTGTTTTTATCACTTTTGAAACTGCACCATGACAGAGAATCACAGTCTGGGATAGTGTCAAGCAGTTATTTTCCCATGATTCATAGTGTAAAATGTGCTTGATTGGCTGAAAAGAGGTGACCCTGGCAAACACTTCTGCACTATTCTTTCCTAATAAAGTGAGTCTATAATTTGCGCAGATTATGCATCACAAACCCAATATCTTTCCATGAAGTTGCTTCTATCAAAAAATGTGTGACGTAGGGATTTGAGGGTGGGATGTTAAAGGGTAGACATAGAGTACTATTGTTATTTGTTTCTACCTTTGTTGTTCTCATAAATGCCAGCTCTGTATGTCATTCTGTGCAAAATAATAATAAAAGAAAGTTGGATTAAAAAATGTGTGACGTAAAGAGGATTTATCTTAACTAGAGTCAATAAAAATCAAGTACAGGCCCTTTAAACACCTGTTGCTGTCTCGCTGCTCCGCGTTTACTCCCACAATGCACTGTGGGCTATTACGACCAAGAGATCCACGTTTGACTCATCCAGAATGAACAACAAAAACATAACCTGTTAACTGACTACTGACGGTGAAACAAGCATCCCTAGTAAATATATTATCTATTTTTTATTTGATTTAGTCGTCATAGTTTAGATTTTACAGCTGTTCATTGTTCCATGTCGCACATATCAGTGAAGTAAGAGCATCGAGAGTTTGTGAATTATGTTATTACATCCGTACAGTTTTCTTTGTTGAATTTTTTGGACCACTACTTTCTATTTCTACTTAAGAAATACTGTTTTAAAGCAGAACTAAGTAACTTCAGCGACAGAGCTCCCCCTGCAGCTCTCTTGTGAAAATACACTGTTAGTGAAAAGATGCACTTCTTTTCATTCAAGCAAGGAAGTACAATCACATTGAAAAACATTTCACACTGCCAACTGTTTTAAAGGGAGCATATTAAGCCAGAGGGACTTTTTTGAGGTTTTAACCATCATCTAAAGTGTCGTCAGTGAGTGCCAGGGCAAACAGAACCAGGTACAGACTTTCATTTAGCTTTTATGAAAAGAAAATGTTTTATTTCTAAGACATGTTTAAAGTGCCTCTGACTTTAAACATGTTGGACTACTCATTTAACTAAAATGCAGTTAAGATAAATATATTTAAAATTCTTCTCAAATCTGTACATATTTTACCCCAGTTTAGCTTTTCTTTTTTTTTTTAGGTTTTTACATGTTTCTTCCTGGTTGTAAATGATGACATCACACTAGGAAATTACCAAGAAACCATTCAGTACAGTGCACCAAAACTCTTCTAATGTCACAGAGTTTGTTAAAGTATAAAGAAAAATACACATGAACGCCTTTATTTAGTTGAATGAATGTTAAATGGGTCAAAAAATTGCTTTATTTTGTGTAAAGGATGCATAACCTTTGTCTCCGCAGTGTGATGTCATCAATTTGTTTACTTCCTATAATTTTCAACAGACATTTCCCCACAAACAGCTCCTGATTAGTGTAAACTATTGTTTATATTTACAAAAGGTAATAATATACTGAATGAAGTCAAAATTAGAAAATCATAAGAACTTGTCATATGCACTTTAAAGGCTAATAACAATATAGATAATGCATACTATTTTTCCTTTAAAAAGAGCTAGGATTTGTCAGGAGTGTTGTCTTCAGGTTGATGTTGGCAAATGTTGCAGCTGGTTTTCCGCCCAGAGACAGCAGGGGGCGACGACGGGGGCTTCAAACGCCCCGAAAATACAATTACAACCACCACACGGACCTACAAAGACTCTTAATAAGGTAAAAATGTTAGTCAGTTCTGCTTTAAAGTCTTTTTTGATTACAAGGCGACTCTACACCTGCCCGTCGGTGAGTATTAACAAGGAGCGGGTGATTATTTGACAAAGTGAATACCTCTCTGTATCAATGAGCAGATGATTAAAAAAAACTAAAATGTTATTGTCGACCAATCACAGCCTCTCGAGCGACCACATTCTGACGCCGCTCATCTGAAGACACTCTCCCTCCTCCTTGGCGTTCACCTGGAGGGGTTAATGAGCGTGCGGCTGGAGGAGCGGTGGCAGATGTCCCTCTAAACGTCCCTCCTGGTGGCCCTCGCAAGCTGGCCCCGCTCCCTTTGCTCCCAATTAGTGGATTAACCTGTGCTCCGTGCTTCCCATTAAAGCCTGGTGGAGAGCCAGGAGGGGAGGGGGAGAGGGAGGGGAGGGGGGGTCTGCAGTGCCCCGGTGACTCCTCCCGACAGCATGCCCCGCTCCTGCACGGGCCTTTGAACCACAGCGCTTCATAAATCATTGACAGAGGTGATGTGTAATGTATGTCAGTCTTAAAGGTGCATTATGTAACTTTACTGCTGGGGAAATTCTATTGCTTTCTCTGGAATAGTCCACAGTGTTAAAGGACACATGTGACTTTGAGCTTTTAACCCTGTTCTAACAATGTTCCGTCATCAAAAACACACCTGAAGCAGCATTCAGTTACATTCACGCTGTTTTGAGGAATGCTTGATAGAAAATCCTCTCCCTCCGAGCATCAAACACACTTCCTGCTGAACTCCTTCTATCTGAGACATATTTTCAGATCATGTACGTCACTTATCAGAGAGTCTTCCGCTGTTTTAAGTCCTTGAATCATCGTTAAACTCGTTCTGAGCATTTCTGCCTCTAAACACGATAACTGCTGCAGCAAATCCGCATCATAACTTCTTTTCAGCTCTAACTTCACTTGTATATAGTGCTGGCGCCATCTGCTGGCTGGATGTACTCAGTGTAATTTCATAGTGAGTGATAACACAGGTCATAGAATTAATAAGAAACTTTTTTTTGTTTGTTTTAAAACATGAGATGGTAAATTTAAGGCACTCAAGCGCATGTTTAAAGGCTAACATCAATATGAAAAATGCAGAATATTTTTTCAAAGCTTTTCATTGTGTTATTCACCTTCATCCACTTCTGTCTCTTTTTGCTATGGATCCGCACTTCCCTTGTACTGGTACTTCCGGTCAAGCAGGAACTTGGATGGTGCAAGTTGCACTGCTAAATTAAAATATAAAGTAGACTGATTTGTGCAAACTGTTCAGTGTTCATGTCACCAACAACAATACATCAGCTCTCTGGGCCTGCCTTTGTAGTCTGTGTAGAACATATTTACTGCTCCGTGTAAACGAATACAACTGGAAAGAGGACTGCAACAGATGGCAGCGCCCACAGAAACTTCCAGAATAAGTTGAATAACATAGTTCCATCATCAAAAACATACCTAGAGTTGCATTTAGCTTAATTTATGCTTGTTTACTAATCCTGTTCACAAGGTCCTCTTCTCTTACCAAGTAAGCCAAGCGAGGCTCCTACTCTGAGCCTCACTCGGTTTTAATTTTCTGTTTTTTTTTTTTCTTTCTTTTATTGCTGTAATCTGAGATCTGTGCTGTTTTTAAAGTATATATGACAAGTTTTCATGTTTGTCTAATTCTGACTTAGTTTGGTGGGAGGGCAACTGTAGTAAATATGTATCATAGCTGCATCAGTCAAGATGTAGTTTGTGAGAAAATTTTGAAGAATAAAAGTTTAAAAAGAAATAGAGCTGAGTTCTAAACTGGAATCCCTCTGGGTATCATCAAAAAGCGATGTGCCAGTGAAAATATAAAAAAAAAACATTTAAACATAACTGTTTCAACCATCATTCATCAAAATAAAGGTCTTAGCAAGTATTATTTACTGTAAATGTCTAACTATTTTGCAATATATATGGATGTTGGCCCTTGTTTACTGTATGGTTGCTAACAGCTGTAGAATTACCTCTATCTATGTCATATTTGTTGCCCATGTTCAACCAGGAAGTGACATTATAAACTTCACAAAAACTGTCAAACTGAAGACCAATGGGCAAAATGTTTAGTCACATCTTGAATATAATCAAACCACATTTTAGCGAAATGCCTCGTCCAATCCGTCATACAGACCTTAAGTCCATAAATCATCAGAGACTCTCTGAGCATTTCTGCTTCAAATCACCTTCATTACAACTACATGCTCACATTAGCATGTTGGGGCAAGCTAGCATTGTTTATTCTCCCACAGAAGTTTCCTCTGCTGCCAGTAGATGGAGTTCTAACACCAATCCAGAGGCAACACCTGACAGAGAGAACATAATGTGTGATTTTCAGTAGATTATTTTGAGTTAAAGTTTTAATACAATACATATAATGCAGATGATGTGCCCTTGAAACTTCTATACACTGCTTCTCCACAGAGATGAGCAGAGACACCACCAGACCAAGTGACAGGTCAGATCTGTGAAGAGGCGACCTGGCTAATAGTAAGAATGTACGTTTGTCAAGGTATTTTCTTTGCGATGAAAATGCCCGTAACAGATTTAAGGTTAGACAGACAAGTTTAAAGCCATACTTTGGAATATTCCAGGCAAAGCAACAAAGACACAACCGTGGAGACAGGCAGGTAGCTTTACCCTCCACCAGAATCTCATTTGTCTTATTTCTATTTGTCCATTAGAACGAGATGATCCGACAAGTGAGAACAAAGACGCTTTTGAACACAGCAAAAAGAGATATAAACAGAATCATTTCTCATCATATGCTGACTCGATTTTATGACGAACTGCCGTATTTCCAGTGAACACGTTAACATCAGCTGTTTATTGACGCATGACACTGGCTTTATCAAGACCCATAATAATGTATTTCTAGTGCATTACTCATCTAACATGATCCAAAGCCGGTGCATTCCATAAAGAGGTGAAAACATGGCATACAGTCTTTGCAGAAAAGGGAAATAAATACAGAAAAAGCTGAGAAGTGGAGAAACCAGAAGTAGTTTCCTGTTTCCTCTAGCTTTAGCCACGTCTCACAGCCACAAACTTGGAATTACTAAATGTCTTTTTGTGATTTGCTGAAATCGGCTTCATGATTAAAAACAATTACAATTCAAGTACGATTTAGGGTGACTCTGGGCCCTGAACATGGAGACACACTCTCCACTAAAAGAACCATTCCAAACTGCTCCTAAGTGAAAAGGTCTGGGGGATCAGGGCCAGTTGAAATGTAACTATTGTGATACTATCCAGGCAACATGGAATGGGATTGTATACAACCACCAGCTGTACAGAGCGAGCCTTGAACACAGAAATAACACATGGACCCTGACTTCACAGACGAGGTGAATAGAGACAAACACCAGGGTCTGTTTTGTTTACTTGACAGTTTGGACTCACTTGTTTGGCTCACTTGGAATCTTCTTCAGACCTTCGATGTTGCTGTGACGTGTCTTGTAAGCTGATTTAAAGAGGTTTTAAAAGAGCCTCTAGCGGTAGGGTGTGCCCAGGTATGGGCATGGGTATGTCCCGTGGGCACGTGTTTGTATTTTAATTGCCTTCTTAATCCAATGTTTGTATTCAGTAATAATTGGGTTCAGCGCCTTTGAATAACAAATTGTAATCTCTAACTAAATGTTGAACAATCATTCAATCCTTAGGGCGATATTTGAAAAAAACCTTTGCAAAACTGTAGTATTGTAGTATGTAGTATTTATGCTATCAGGATTTTCATGATTTTCTGAAATGATCTAGGATTACCAATATCTTTTCATCTTTGTGGCTTATCCTTCCCCACAGTTAACCCCTTATTAGCCTGAGTGGAGTGTAATTGCAGCTCAGGCTCTGTCTGTGTCATTAGGACAGACACAGTGTGGGCAACATCAGATAGTGAGGCTTTGTCCTGCGCTGAGAGCCAAGTCCAGTCAGGCATGGCCCAGCCCGATAAGAACACTCCACTGCCCAGAGCCCACACAGAATCACTGAACAGGCCCATACCAGGGGCCAGCGGGAGGGGCCGATGGGAGGGGCCGACATACGACAGAATTATGTTCAATATTCTGCCTCTGGTACCACACTTTACCACACAGTCATAATAGTATGAGATGTAAATGAAATGTTCCTTATTAAAATACTAAAAACTGTTGTAAGGAGTGGACGCAGCACTTATAACTATTTGTTAAACTGAACAGGGAGACACCCCGCACCATTAGAAGAGCACTTAGGGGTGGAGTTTGTCACAGTAATAAGCAGAGCTCAGAGCAGCAGCTGAAGAAGGACGTGACTCAGATCTACAGGACTGAACCTCCACACTCTGGTCCCTCAGCCTGACCCTCAGCCGCTGCTGCACATGCTCCAGGGGCGTCAGTGCTGCAGGGCCCCTGTGCAGGAGGCCCTCTGTGCTGCAGGGCCCCTGTGCTGCAGGGCTGGTCTTGGGAAATTGTCTAATTTTGAGTGTGTCAAATTGTTGGCCACTTTTCAGTAGAGATACTCCAGAAAAATTGACAATTCCTTTATCCAGCAGTATGGTGTTTTTGTTTTGTCCAACAGCTTTGTCTGTAAATATCTCTGCCATTTAAGTCTTATATAAGTGAAACATCAATTCGATTGTTAAAATCAGCTGAGCAGACACGTCACGTGACACCCCTGAGGAAGGCAGCAGCGCATGATAAAAGCACTTCATAAGAAACTATAACACAAATGAGAGTTCAGTTCTTCAAACCCAGCTCTAACCAGTACATGTTGTCACTGTGTCTTTGGGCCAAACACTCGACTATTGGTTACTTCCTTCATTTTCCACCAGTGTGCCTGGAACACTAGTGTGCCTTGAGGTTTACCTCTGGGAAATTTGGATTTAAACTCTTGGATTTAATGGAATCATTTACCATTTCTGAGTGTCTTGAACCAACTTCTGTATGAATAAAGAAAGCAAGACACACAATTCACAATTCCCACATACAGCATTATATACACTTTTCAGTGTAAGAAGTTATTTGGTAATAATCGAGCAGCCCACAGTGAGTAAGTACATTTTACTTATGTAGCGTTTTTGCCAGACAGAAGTCTACTAAGAGACAAGCTGCTACAGCTTTAAATGATCTTTCTCTTGAAGTTTTAGAATAAGTAAAGGAACCATTAACAGATTCTGACTCGAAGACTGCTTCAGGCAGAACACAAGGCTGGATCAGGTCCTTAATGTATTCTGGGGCCTGTCCATGAGTTATGATCATCATCACTAAGGATTATTCTGTATGGAACAGGGAGCAAACTTTAGCTTTGTATAGACTTTACACTAGGAGTAATATAGGCTCTCCTGTGTGTGTAGACCAGGATCTCCACAGCAGAATGTTGGACTATATACCCGCAAACGAGCAGGTTACTCGGTATAACACCTGTCTGGTCTCAGTTCAAGTGGAGGCTGTTTTCGCTTAGCCACTGCTTTAATTTGGCCAGATAATGAGTAAGTCTGCAGGTTATCAGCATACAGCACCAAGGAAACACCCCGAAACAGCCTCGGGAAAAATATACAACGAGAACAAAAGTGGCCCAAGGACAGAGCCCTGAGGCACACCTACGGCAGACATTATGTTGTTAGTTCTACCAGCCTGCTAAGAACTAGATCTCTCTGAGACAGGACCTGACATTCCAACCAGATCCTACAGTCTACTGATCATGTCTTGTGCGACAGTGTGAGAGTGTGAGAGGCTGCACTGACCTCGGTCGGTGTCGTAGAGGAAGACAAACTTGTTCCAGTCGTAGTGGTCGAGCAGGCTCAGCAGCGCCCCTCTGATGGAGGGCCGGAGCTGCAGGGTGAACTGGCTCTCCCCCTCTGTGGGGAAGCTGGCCGTGATGAGGGAGATGTGCAGAGCGCTGCAGAAGGACGTGAGCGTGTGCACCGAGCGCTTGTCGTACAGGCCGAAGATGGCGAAGACACCGCGGGAGTACTGCGAGCAGACTGCAGGGGGCGACACAAGACAAGGGCAGGGTTAGCAGACACAACACACACACAACAAGTCACACACAACAGCAGTTTATTTCCTCAGGTCAGGTCTGGATTAATACATTTAAATACACGAAAATAACAGTAGAGGTCAGTCAGGTCTAACATGGGTATATATTCATAATCAACAATTCAACACAAAGGATTTTTAAATGATCAAAAGCACCCAAAACAAGAAAAGCCCACAGAATAAAAAACATTCGTACAAAGAATCCAACTGATGTCACTGTCATTACTTCAGGTGTTGTGGCTGTTTCCCAGAGCAGCTCTATGTGGTTCATGTTTCCTTTATCTAACAGTCCACAATCAAACAGCAGACACAGCTCTGGCTACACTATGCACTCTTAAACATCAGAGGTCCAGTCAAGAAGACAAGAACACAAACTTCTTTTCGCATTCTGCTCTACAGTACATTTAATCTGTCAAACGAAGTCATTAGCGAGACAAACGCCTCTATTAGGGACCCCTTTACATCCACAATAAACCATACTTACTCCCACAATACACTGCACTTTGCCTACAAGGAGCGTAATACTAAAATAAATGAAATGTATAACTGTAATGCACTGTTAGGGCTGTTTAACGCTCTCACTGTGATTAGCAAACACATTTGAGTCCAGACTGAAAAATGAACTGCTAAAGAATCCCACGCACTTCAGAACATGTTTGTAGAAGTCTGAACGGCAGGGTTATGTTCAAAGGAAGGATATTTTGTTGCTTGCAGAGGAAACTGTATTACGTAACAATTACAGTTTGCAGTTTGATAAATTGCAATTTTAGAAATAAATCGAAACAGGTCCACTTTTCTACCATTGTTTGTTTCAACGGATGTGTTTTCGTTTGGCATGAAATGTTCAGTAGTATGGCATAAAGCTCCTGGAATTTATTGAATTGCAAGTGTTCTTCTGGCTATGAATCTAATTTAAAACAGCTCTTTTTCAGAAATAGTTTGACCAAATGATAAAATTGAAGACACTTAATTTGGAAATGACATTATACTAAATAAAGAATTACATTTTTTCTTTTTTCTTTTTATATTCTGAGGTTAATCCCACATTCTCCACTGTAGAAACACTTCACTTTTGCCTCCAGTTTCCTCCATTTAGAAATTAGAACAATTTGTATTTATTTATAAACTTTAAAACGCCTATACAATTATTATTATTATGTAGATCATGAAGCAGCAGTACAAATACAGGCCATCAGCGTACACTCGATAGGAAACACCCCTAAACCGCTGGATCCTGGGTAAAGAAGATGCAACAAAAACACAAGTGGCCCAAGGACAGAACCCTGAGGCACACCCACAGCAGACATTAAAACAAAAGAAGTGTTATAATCTTCTAATAATATTACTTCAGCAAATTTAACATAGTTACACGTAATTCTACAACGTTACCTAGCAACCATTTTGAAAGGGCCAAAATCCATATAAATTACACTGTAGTTATGATTTGACAAATAATAATACCTGATAACACCTTTGTTTGTTAAATGGCCATTTAAACTGTAACAAAAAAGTGTTGTGTGTAAATTGTTTTTGTATTTTCAATGGAGCGTCGCTTTTTGATGACATCACAGAGGGATTCCATTTTAGAACGCAGCACTACTTCCTGTTATTTTCAGCTTTTAATTTTCAAATTTTCTTCTACTATCCTTAATATTTACCACAGATGCCCTCCCACTAAACTAAGTGATAATTCTAATATCATGAGCACCTTCATCTAGACCTTAAAAAGCCTCTGTACAATTATTCTTCTGGAGATATCCAATGAGACAAGCCTTCTCTGTATCAGCCCAGTTCAATCAGAGTGTAATCAAAGACAGTCTTCAGATGGAATATCACGCTTTTTCTTCAGTCTTTTCTCAAATTTGACATTCCATCCTCGCGACAACACTTACAACAAATCAGACGCCCAGAACCCAAGCCGCAGAACAGACCCGCGTCACCGCTCTGCAAACCTCCCCACATTTGAATGACAATTGATTGGTGTCTGAAAGTGGCTCGGTGCTGACGCCGGGGACGACACAACGCGCCATTATCCGCTGATTAGCACTTTAAATCCTTTCAGGGTAGAGGCGCCGGTAAACACACATCACAACTGCACCGGGCGCTTCTGCTTTTCCGCTTTCATCTGCAAGCTGCTCCAGTGCTCGTTTAATCATCGCCGTATCCTTCCACCGCCGCACGCTTTTCATTCTGCCGGGGCATATAGTGCCGTTAACAAAACAGACAAAACTGAGCTGCACATCACATCAAAACAAGCATTTCCAACTCAGCTGGTAAAGGCGCTGCGACATAAGCACATATGCTAAAGGGGAGCTTGTTATCCTCTGCTTTGGTCTCTACACTGCAAAAATGCACCAGGAAAATTAAGCTTTTGTTTGTTTGTGTTTTAGTTGTTGTTTTTTTGTTGTTGTAGTTTTGGCATATTTTGACTGGGTTTATAGACCCTTTAAAATGTGATGTCATCAAAATTCCAGAATGGAGGTGACCAGAGGCAGAATGAAGTTTTGGAAATCAAATTTTCAAAGATTTTCTCACAATATATCTAAATTCTACAGGTTTAAGTGTTGTGTTGAGGAAAAAGGCAACTCATGGCAACTCATGGCACGGTGGCAGAGTGGCTAGCACTCTCGCCTCACAGCAAGAAGGTTGCGGGATTGATTCCAGGTCGAGACATTTCTGTGTGGAATTTGCATGTTTCCAAACAACAACAAACCAGCATCATCAAACTAAATGCTGGTCCAGGTTTGTTTTTGAAGATAGAATAATGTTAGCCCACGATTAAGGCCCCGTCCACACGGAGACAAAACAGTTATAGTTTCCAAAACAAATTGGTTACGCGGCAAAAACTGAATTTCTAGATGAGTTAAAACATCTTGTTTTCAGTACATTAATCTTAATTTCAAACGTTTTGATTAGTTAAAATCAGTTCAGATTAGATAAAACCTAGAACTAGATTATTTTACTTGTTTCCACCCATTTCTGATTTAAGATTACTTACCCCATTGGCAGATTTAATTTCTTGTTTTAAGCAAAATTATCGCATATTCAGTCGTAAATACCTTGAAACTAGTGAAACATTCACATAAGAAATTAAATCTCATGGAATCAAATCTACTCAAATTCCGATAAAAAATAGTAAATTCAGGTCATTTTAAGCTAGGCTGGATATACATGTTTTGCTGTGAACAGATCAGGTGGTTTAGTGAACGTGTGCGTCCACATGAGCATCATGTAATACATACTCCAGGCCAGCGTGTGGCGCTGTGATTCTGCCACAGAGTGTGACAACTAGAAGAAGAAAGTACATTTAAAAAAAAGAAGCATGTACAGGGAGCATGTGCAGAGACGGTGCAAAATGTAAACAGAAACTTAGAAAAGATTGTGAATGAACAGCTGGATGTAAAATCTACAGAAGAGACAAAGAGAGTGACGCATGCTTCTGATCAAAGCTTCAAAAGCTTAATGGAGACAAACTGGAGGTGGATTTATTTATTTATTTCTCCGTGACACGTGTGGCTTCTGGTACCGTGGAGGAGGATGATTCTGAAGTAAAGATCATTTAAAGATCAGAAAATAATGCAGAACAGACACAGTGCCGGGGTTGTGATAAAGTGGTGGGTTTGTCGTAACTATGGAGGCGCATAAACGGCGAGTTGAAATCTTTGCACTCTGGCACCTGGTTTCAAAAAGGGTTGGTTTCAGAGCCTGAAACGCCTGCTCAGTGTGGACGATACACGCTTTAGATCAAATATTTCTGCAGATTCACCTGAGCTCAGCTCCGTGTGGACGGGGCCTAAATGCTCAAAATTTTGCATAATATTTGTCCTTTAATGCATTTCCCTTTTTGCGTTCAAAGGCACTGCTCCAGTTTCTCCATTTTATTGAATAATACACGCTGGTGCACCACTCTTTACACCAACTATATTTCTAGAAGCATATAACGTGTCGAATAAGAGCACTCAGCTTTGACAAGATACAGAAAACCAGCCAGATATACTGTGAAACAAATCCCAGAAATGAGTCCTACACGGCAAAAAATGTAATCCTCACTAGTCAAGATGAATATTCTGAACTCAGTCAGTTTAGGTCTTCCGTTTTTGCAGTGCAAGCCTGTAATTGCACTTTTCACTTTCACAACAGACGAGGGAGATAACGAGCATCCGGCGGCCGCTTCCGGGAGCTCAGTCTGGGCTCGGAGAGAGGAGCTGCTGTTGGTCAAATAGAAAACGAGCAGTGTGTGAGTAAACTGTCAGAGTGTGTGTGTGTGTGTGTGTGTGTGTGTGTGTGTGTGTGTGTGTGCATGTGTGCGTGTGCGTGCATGTGTGTGTGTGTGTGTGTGTGTGTGTGCATGTGAGTGCATGTGTGTGCGCGCGTGCGTGTGTGCGTGCGTGTGTGTGTGTGTGTATGTGTTTGTGTTTGTGTGTGTGCGTGTGTGTGCATGTGTGTGCGTGTGCGTGTGTGCATGTGTGCTCGCCGTGGCACCACAGTCAGAGGCGGACATGTTTCTACTGTGATTCGTCCAATTAAGTGGCACGGCGCTGTAGTGCAGGGAGAGTCTGGATCTATGCTAGCGTTTAGCCAAAGCCTGGGGGCACATGGGAGTTTGATTGGCCGTTGTAGATGCTGCCGACTGGTCCTTATGATCCTGTACGCTGCTGTTGGCCCAGGAGACGACTCATGCACAGCTTTCACTGGATAAGAGCATGAATGTAAGGCTCGTGGAAAGGGAAATACAGAAATCATGTCGGCCTCATGAGAGGAGGTGGCAGCGCACAGAGCTCTGCAGGTGTCGTCACGCTTTATGGGACTTTCAGAGATTGTGGGTTATTTTTGCGCTCCTGGATGTACAAATGGTCGAGGGCAGGAGAGAGACATTACACGGTGGGTGTGGATGTAAAATTCGGACGGTTTTGGAAAGGTGTTGGACATTTTAGACATTATTTTGGTGTCAGAAATAAAATAAAATGTAATTAAAAAATACATATTCTAAATTAAAAGATAAATTGGGAATGTAGCGTATTTTTATTCCAGAAAGGTAAGTAGCACAACACGCTGCCAATGTTGCGGCCCTGAACCTAATCCTTTAAAAAAAAAAAAAAAGTTAAAAAAAAAATGGAATTAAAGTGAGACCCTACAGGTGAATAGGAACAAATCTTAAATTTAAAGATATCAATTTGAAACTTCTCCTGAATCAATATCAATCCTGAAACTTCTGACTGAAAATGTTCCTAAAAATTCAAATGTTTTTTTTTTTTTTACTTAAAACTTCAATAAATCAGGCTTAGAATTAGGTATCAAAAAATCCTTCAGTACGTTTCATCAAAATCTTGTTGAGTCCAGATTGTACAGTTTGGTGTGGGATCTACTTTAAGGCTGATTTTTATGTCTTGAAGGAGAAAAAATGATTTTAAGAAAACGGCCTTTGAAGTTACAATGTCCCAGAGAAATCTATGGATGAAGTGGCTTCAATACGAATAAAACATTTTAAGAGCAGACTGGACACGTTTGTTGTTCCAACATGAAAGCCGATATGTTGAGAACAAACTGACCAACAAACAAAAATTGAAAAAAATGAATTTTGCCTGTTGTGTCTTGCCTTAAACAACATTTTATCTATGGTTGAAATTGGACATTCACAGTTTGTTCTGTTTAGAAAAACATAAAATCTTCGTTTACAGACTCAACCAGCTGGTGAATCATTTATTCACTGTGTCCAAAAAAAACATTAACCGAGGTCATGTAAAAAGGTTATGGAAAAGTCATTGAAAGTTCAAATCTGTATGAACCCCGTTGCAGGATTTCCAAAGCTCCAGATCCACGAGAGAAGCAGATTTCTGCAACTGAACAGACTGTCGAGAGTCAAGACTGTGTTTGCATTTGGGGAAAGAGTGAGAGAGAGTCTTTTGAAGAGGAAACAGTCTCAAACACTTTTTAAAAACACTGTTTGCATAATTGACTGTTTAATAAAATGACAATGATTAGTAAGTAAGTAAGTAAGTAAATTTTATTTGTATAGCGCTTTTCACAGATAAAAATCACAAAGTGCTTAACATAAAAATAGGATAAAATACAGAGAAATAACAACCCAGTCAACTAAAAGCTTTTTTGAATAAGAGTGTCTTTAGCTGCTTCTTAAAAGTGTCCACTGAATCGGCCTGGCGAAGAGCCAAGGGCAGGGCGTTCCAGAGTCTGGGGGCCACAGCCTGAAAGGACAGGTCCCCCCGAGTTTTGAATCGTGTCTTTGGGACCATGAGAAGACTCTGGTCTGAAGACCGAAGAGTGCGGCTGGAGGTGTAAGGGCACAGTGTTTATTACACTGACACCAGAGAATTAGCCTCTGTCCTGAACAACAGCTTCACATTAGTCCTGTTTTCACTATTTTATCACAATCACATCATTTTAATTATCAATATGAGTAAAGTCTGTTTATCGCAAACATCTCCAGAAACACATTTTAAAGTGAATCAGATGTCCAGATTTTGCAGATTTAGGGCCCAGTCTGCACAATCTGTTGTCTTTAAAAGCACACTCATGCCACATCGAGTCGATAATGTGTGTTATGGTTAGTTTTTAAGGTGTTTTGTTATTTACGGCTTCTTTTAATGACAAAGATGAACTCCAAAAGCGACATTTCAGGCTTGTTGCTTTTCCTGGTTAGCGATCCTGTCCCAAAGCCCTAATCTTATCCACAAGACCTGCTCCTAGACCTAACCCTAACCTGACTGTAGGCCTGTCGCGATAACATGTTTTGAAGTGCAATATATTAACAGAAAATGCCACGATAAACAATAATATTGAAACGGCTTAAGACAGTGGCCCAAAAGAAAAAGAATCCCCGCAAACTCTTTTCTTAATGTATAAGATTGTTAGATTGTGAGAAATAAAAAGCAGAATGAAAGCCTTTAAGACTTATTTAATGTAGATAATTAGTCATACAAGTTATTTATTCGACTGTCTGCAGCTCAAATTATAATCTCTGTTCGAAGGCATTAACTGTGCAGGTTATTACAGAACGCTCCAGCAAAGACACATGTATTATTGATTACTGTGGTACTGATGTTTATTTGGTTTCTTTTTTGATAACTCTATTTCTTCTGATGTCGGTTCCATGTCTGTAACCAAAATAACTCATTCTGAGTCTCATAGGCTACTACAAATAACAAAGAAAATGTACACACGATAAATATAGGGCCCCAGTTGATCTTTTAAGTATTACGATAAGCCAAACTGAATGTGAAAAATAAACGGTCTTTAAATCAACATTGGCCCCGCAGCCATCAATGCAAAGTGGAATTTGTGTGGCAGCATTGTGTCGGGAAAAAAAATACGCTTTTAAAAATGAAGACTTTGAGCCTTGAACATTTAGGTTTCAACTTCCCACATCAGTAAAACTAGTAAACAAGGCTAGTGTTAGCATGCTAGCAGGTTCACACGGCTAAAGGATAAGGCCAGGCAAGTTTATTTGTAGAGTATAAATCGTACACAAGGCAATTCAACGTGTTTTACACAACAGAATAATCCTGCATTAAAATCACAAAACAGATTAAGACAAACAAAATCATTATAAAATATTTAAAAGAGAAGAGTGCAAATAAATCAAGTTGTGTTCTTGAAATGGTCCTTTAACCTTGTCTACGTTTTTCAGATTTATTTCTCTATTTTCACTGTCTTTTTCCTTCATTTCTAAACATTCAAAATTCCTTTTTATTTCAGTTATTTGTTTTATTTTCACTGTCAAGCTGTCTGCTCAAGGTGCAGTTCTACTCGGCCATCATCGAGTCCATCCTCACCTCCTCCAGCACAGACTACAGCACAGCACTGTGTGCTCTACTGTCTCCAGGACCTGTACGTCTCCAGGACCTGTGCGTCTCCGGGACCTGTGTCTCCGGGACCTGTGCGTCTGCAGGACCTGTGCGTCTGCAGGACCTGTGCGTCTGCAGGACCTGTACATCTCCAGGACCTGTACATCTCCAGGACCTGTGCGTCTCCAGGACCTGTACGTCTCCAGGACCTGTGTCTCCAGGACCTGCGCGTCTCCAGGACCTGTGCATCTGCAGGACCTGTGCGTTTGCAGGACCTGTGCGTCTCCAGGACCTGTGCGTCTCCAGGACCTGTGCGTCTGCAGGACCTGTACGTCTCCAGGACCTGTGCGTCTGCAGGACCTGTGCG
>CM033637.1:2808171-2873171 GCA_019453435.1 Rhinogobius similis | reverse complement strand
AGTAAATGCATCGACTATTTAAAGTCTGCACCATAGACCGTAGAACAGAGGACTGTGGGATTGTGACGTCACCCATAGCGTTTAGCTCCAGCCAAATGAAGCCAATCGTGGCTAGCAGTTATAGCGGCTAAAGTGGAGCCAGACTCCATATTTGGAAATCCGAGTGCATATCGTGGCAACCACACGGACTAGTCAGGAGCGAGGTTGTTAATTGTTTCCGCCCCTCGGTGGGAGGAGACAGCGGCAACGTGCAGTGTTAGCTGTCAATCAAACCTGTTGCTAACGCGCGCGAAACCAGTCCCTAGAAAAGAGGCACCTGATTGGTCAGTTATTATTGCTAATAACTTGATTTATGAACAACCTAACGAGAAAAAAAAGGATCATGTAGAGTGTGTCAGACAGACATTTTAGTTCCAGATGGTGAGTTTGACAGAAGCAGTTACAGAGTAAAGCGCACCAGTGTCCCAATAGAAAGTGAATGGCAGCTCGGCTTTATGGAGCCAGGAGCACCTCCGATGCATACTTTTGGCTCGGCTTCGGTTTTTACACATAAAATGCCTTATTTCTACATAAAAACATGACATGATGAAAAACTTGTAATATAAATATTTTTTCAAACATTTGTGTGCGTAAACTACAGGAGAAGTTTCAAATTGATATCTTCAAATGAATGATTTTTTCCTATTCACCTGCAGCGTCTCGTCGTAACTAATTGTTGCTTTATCTGATTTTTTACTGACATCTCTTCCAGGGTCAAAGCTCCAAAGCGTATCCGTTCACAAAAACCCTCCGTCCCGTCGCTCATTTGTGGTGTGAGCCCAGAGCGGCTCCAGTGGGACAGGGGGCAACGGAGAGCAGACAGGCCGGCCCTCGCTCCTGCTCTCCCTCTGACCCAGCGCTGGTGTGAGGACAGGCAGTGACCCTGAAAGGCCATCCGCTCTCACAGCCCAGCGCACAAGCAGGTCACACACACACACACACACACACAATGGGACGTGATCGATGGACAGCAGCAGAGTGACACAGTGACGAGTCTATCCACGCTCGGGACGGACCACGTTGTGACATAAAGCGTTACATCAACATAAGATCAGACGGAGTGGACGTGCCATGTCGGAACAAACGTAATCCTGAATAATATGGTTTTGTGATGTTTTTTTATTTGTATTTAAAGTCTACATGACAGGTTAGACTGCACATTTCGCTAAAACGTAGTGAACATGATTATATTTAAGATGTGACTAAACATTTTGCCCATTGGTCTTCAGTTTGACAGTTTTTGTGAAGTTTATAATGTCACTTCCTGGTTGGACATGGGCAACAAATATGACACAGTTAGAGGTAATTCTACAGCTGTTACCTGGCAACCAGACTGTAAACAAAGGTCAAAACTCATATATATTGCACAATAGTTTGGAATTTACAATAAATAATGCTTGATAAGAACTTTATTTTGATGAATGAATGATTGAAACTGTCAGAAAAATGTGTCAGTTATGTTTAAATTATGCGTCACTTTTTGATTACGTCACAGAGGGATTCCATTTGAGAACTCTACTTCTTATAATTTTAAACTTTTATTCCTCAAAATTTCCTCACAAACTATGATAAATATTTATCACAGGTGCCCTCCCACCAAACAAAGTCATAATTAGACAAACATGAGAACCTTTAAGATGATCATGCAGTGGTTTTCAGGTGGTGGAGAATACAACATGAATTCTGACATTTGTTGACAGCACTGACAAGTTTGTTATATTTGTTATATTGTTGTTATATTTATATTTAAAGTGCCTCTGACAGGCTGGACTACTTATTTAACTAAAGTTCTACACGGCCATCATGGAGTCCATCCTCACCTCCTCCATCACCGTGTGGTACTGGAGCCACAGCCAGGGACAAACACAGACTACAGCACAGCATTGTGCCTCTACTGAGAAGGTGACCATCTCTCCAGGACCTGTGCGTCTCCAGGACCTGTGCGTCTCCAGGACCTGCGCGTCTCCAGGACCTGCGCGTCTCCAGGACCTGCGCGTCTCCAGGACCTGCACGTCTCCAGGACCTGTGCGTCTCCAGGACCTGCGCGTCTCCAGGACCTGCACGTCTCCAGGACTCGGAGCAGGTTGATCACAGCTGACTCTCACCTGGACATGGACTATTTGAGCCCCTCCCCTCGGGCAGAAGGCTACGGTCCATCTGGACCAGAACCTCCCGCCACAAGAACAGTTTCTGTCCCTCTGCTGTTGGACTCATGAACACTTTAGACACCTGCACCTTTAACAATCAGAGAATAAAAGCAGCTCTGTTTGCACTGCCACATTCCACCACTGTCCAGCCAACTGTACATTTCTGTAAATAGTCTATTTTATTTTGCTTATTATGTAGTTCCTAATTGTATGCATGCCTTCTTTTACATATGTTGCTACTATTTTATTGTTATATGTTGCACCTTATGTCAAAGAAAGTTCCTAGTTTGTGAATTGTGTTGTGACGACAAACCTTTTTCTGATTCTGATTCTAAAAAAGAGAAAAATCATGAACCAAGTTGTTAGCAGTTCATATTTAAAACAGGGAGAAAAGTATAGATACCAAATATATATGCAAAAATAAACAAAAAGCTTTATTTAGTAGTTTGGTTGATGCATGTTTGAGTCCATTCACCAATTCAATGTCAAAAAGTGCAATATTTCGTCTTACTGAATCTGATCTAATGATGTAAAAGTATTTGGAAGTTCAAGTAGTAGTAATAGTACTGCTGTGATGTACTATGTGTAGTGGTCGATAAATGCTGGGAGTTATTTATAGCTCTGGACTGGACTGGACTGGACTAATGACACAGATTGGACTAATCAAAGCCGGGCACAAACAGCCACGAGGAATACAAGGGATAAGCTACAAGAGAAGAATGTCCAGCTAGTTCTTCTTCACAGATATATTTAGAATCTTCTCAGACAATTTACAATATATTTAGGAACATATTTACAACAAACAGGTACCACTTCATAATAACTACAACTTAACTTGCCTTAAAAAAACATGAACAAAGACTTTTCCAAACTGTTTATTAAGAATGATTCAGGCTTAGTGAGGACTTAATTAAGGGGTAGGAGTCAGGGTCTTAATTAGTTGCCGTAGTGATAGTAGTACTAATAATGAGTAGTTACTAAACCTGAATTCATATTAAAATTACTTTAAACTATTTGTACTTTATTCATTAAGTATTTTGTTCATGCTTTATTAAAAATGTTACCGAATGAAATGATTTGGTTGGATCAAACAAACTGTATAATCCATATTCATCGATACAAAATGTTGATCGGTGATTTGTTTCATTGTTAAAGGTGCATTATGTAACTTTTGATCTGTTTTTCTGTTATTGCTTCGCCTGGACTGTTCCACACTACAGTATGAACTTTTGTATTTTGCATTTATTCAATTACAGACTGTTGTATTAGTATAATGTTCTCCTTTTTCGTTCAAAAGGTTTGGGGTTTTTTTGCGTTTTTTTCTTGGTTTTCTTTTGCCACTTTTTGAATATGTTCTGATTTTTCATGCTAGTGGTCTCTCCAACTTTACCTTTCTTACATGAGTAATTACTTAGATGATTTTTTTTAACTTCTATTTGATTAGCATTATTTTAAAGGTTGTTTTCTTAAAATGCATTTTTCTCAATATATTGATCGGCTCCTGCACACACCAAACATTACAATATTGTCCTGAACAAGATGAAACATACAGAGGGATTTGTTTTTGATATCTAATGTAAACTTGATTTATTAAACATTTCAGTAAAAAATTAGGCAAAATTAGAATTTGTAGGCCAATTTTCAGGCAGATCTATTTTTCTCAAAATATAAATAAGAAATACAAAATGTATAACTAATATTTGTACAATACAATACAACACATAAAATGCCTTATTTCGTCATGAAAACATGACATGATGAAAAACTTGTAATACATTTTCTTCTTACATTCATGTGAGTAAACTACAGGAGAAGTTTCAGATGTATATGTTTAAATCCATTTCCTTTCCCCTATTCACCTGCAGTGTCTCACCTTAAAGTGCCTATGACAGGTTGAGGTATTCATTTTACTAAAAGATCATTATATTTAAGATTCTGCTAAAGAATTAACAATTTTCATCCCACTTTGGCCAATTTTTTATCTTACATTTTTTACTTCCTGGTTGTAAATGATGACATCACACTATTCTGTGACATTCTGTGTACTGTTACCTAGCAACCCTGTCGCACACTGGGCCAAAACACCTCTGATGTCACCGAAATCACAAATAAAAATATATGGGAACACCTTTATTTTGTTGAATTAATGTTTAAAGGATCAGAAAAGCGCGTTTCTTGGTTGTAAATTGTCCCTACTGTGTCTCCGTGGTGTGATGTCATCATGTTTTGGAACTTTGTGCTACAGATTTTTCAACTTTTCTTCACAAACAGTCTTTTTATTGGTGTAAAACTATCATAAATATTTACAACAGATTTTAATCCATTGAATAAAGTCAAAACTAGAAAATCATAAACACATGTCATATGCACTTTAAAGAAACATTCCTCTTACTTGAGTGCAAACACTGGCTACTCCAAAGGTCACATTCTACACCCTATTGTTATAATGTGTGGTGGAGAGTCAGCGTCCCGCGGGTCAAATGCGCTCACACGGGCAGCCTCTCCTCTGTGCGCTGAAAGCAGCAGGGCACTCACACTGGGCAGTCGGCCATTTTGGAGAAGATTACACTTTTGATCTCTCCGTCAGATGAGCGTTATCGACCAGGCCCAGTCAGACGCACGGCCCACTCAGGTGAGCGCAGACCGGCTGTGATTAGAGGCTGATGTGGGACAGGCGGAAACAGGGGCCAATCTGGAACTAAAAATAGCCCATAAAATCAGAGTCAGAAAGGTTTTTATTGCCATCGTCAGTGAACAAAATTCACAAACTAGGAACTTGCTTTGGTGGTAATGTGCAACATATAACAATGAATAAAATAGAAAGGTAAAAAGTATAGACTGTACTAAAATAAGATTAAATAAGCATGCAACATAAAAAATGTGTAGAATAAACAACCAATTAAAATTCAAAGTAAAGAAAGCATTATTTTAGTATTTATTATGTATCAATATCAGCATTAGCATTAGCATTGAGACATAAACACCTCCCTTTATAATCACAGAAATATCTTCTCATGGTCTGTGAGATCCACCCACAGCTCACAGTCCACTGTCCGGTCTTTAAGTGTTTATTCATTTTAGCAGAACTCTGCAAAAACTCCAACAGAATTGGACAGGAACAGGAAGTAATGATGCTAACAGTCAACTAGCAGGGCGCTGCTGTGCACAGAGTATCCAATTCAAGTTAATGTGCCGCACTTATTGCTGCATGTCGCCAATTTAGCCTTTAGCCACGCCAGAGTTGGCTAGAGAGGAGCAGAGCGAGGCCAAGTTAAAGATTTAAAAGCTGTCTTTAAGAATTTTGAACCAGGAAGACGTTCATGATCTAAAAATTGCCAAGAAATCAGATCTTTGTGGAAAATTTGATAAGATTTAAATGTAATAAATGTTCATTACGTGATAGCATGCATGCTAAATTGGGCACTAATCACTGACGTTAATAATCGACATGAAACACTGCTAGATGTAATGTTTTCCACTCCGGTTGTACTCACGTGTGTTTAAGTGGTTTTCAGTTGCCAAAACAGCTCTGGTTTTCCATAGTTTATAACGTTTGGTTGCTGATGCTAACTCTCCCATTGAAAATGCATTGGAGCTAACGTAAAGGGCGGTATAAGGTGTTCTGTCTGCTTGGAGCGTGTTTGAAAGCACACATGCTCCGGCTGATGGTTCACGCTTGTCGTGGTGCTAGCGCTCCTCTCTTGGCAGTGGCTGTAGGAGCAGCTCCACAGCTCCAGGCTTCTCACATAACGCTCTACTCTTCACACTTTGTCAATATTTAGTCTCCATCTGTCCATCAGCGCTGCACTCCTTCCTCTGGGTCTCAACAGAGCTCTACAGCCAGGGGCCCGTGTGCCAATTATTATGGAACACACAATACTCATCATCTCCACAGCATAATCTTTCCAAAGTCACTTCTGAGATTCAAGTTTGCTGTCCCAGTCACGAAAAAAGACATATTATGGTTTTGTCTGCTATATTGTTGGTTTTGTTCCCGCAAGGGGTCGCGGGTGACTGGAGCCTATCCCAGTGACTTTGGGCCTTAGGCGGGGTACACCCTGGACAGTGGCCTCCTCATCACAGGGCTGACACAGAGACATGGACGTGGACAGACAACCGTTCACCCTCACATTCATTCACTCGAGGCAATTTAGAGTTACCAATTGACCTACACATGCATGTGTTTGGACATGGGAGGAAGTGGGACCTGGAGAGAAACGACGGTAACACAGGGAGGACATTCAGACCCAAAGATGTGTTAGTCTGGTCCGGGACTTGAACCCATGAGAGAAAGAGCAAAGACATTTATATAAGCCACATTTAGTCCAAAATCCATCAATCAAAAAGGTCAATTTTCAAATGAAGTCAGTTACAATTTGGGTCCAGTCCCTAATTCCTTGTGCTGTTGTCTTTATGTCGTCCTTTTTTTTTCGTAATGGCTTTCTTCTCTTCTACCAAAAGTATACTCCAAAGGTATCCATTTATTGTGTCCCTGGCAGGAGTTTTAAGGCCCAAATACATAGTTATACAGTTACATAACTAGACTTCAGGGAGGAGTAACCCAACTTTGGAGCTTCGTGAGCGATTTTTAAGCCACTACGCTCTTCATTTTTGTGGTGTGAGCACGACATTTGTGATACAATAACCATAAAACATCAACGCTACAGTAACGGCCAATACATCAGCGCGCCAGGAACAAACGCAGAGACAAACACACCGAGACACAAACCCGGGAAAAAGAAAAAAGGACAATAAATAATAACTCTACTCATGTAAAGCTATGAAGTAAAAATGCAGTGTTATTATTCATGTCCTTTTATCCAGTAGTATTTGACTCCACAAATTCCAGTTTTGTTTAAAAATTAAAAAGTAAGAAAAGACAAACATGGATCCTATGCACACTGAGAAGATTGGTAAAGTTGAATGAAAGTTAGCCTCAGTACTTCCTGTGTCTTCTATTCCCAACTTCCAGTGCAAAATATTTTCTGGTCCAAGTTTAACGAAATAAGAAAAGTACAGTTTTGACTTGTACCTAAACCACAGCACGCTCTGATCGTTTTGAACTCTTTGTCGTCTCAAAGCCCGTCTGGACAGGAAACAGCTGATGGTACATGTGCTACTTTGCACACTACTTTTAGCAGTTTCAAAACTTATATGTTTCTCCTCTGTGTGTCTGTCTTTGGTCTGAACTCTTTGTCTCATGTTTATAAACCATTTCAGAATCAAAAATCCCATAGTGTGTCCGGCCTTTACTTTTATCGGAGTAATTACTTTGACATCTAGAAGAGTAACAGTACACTTACTTCTTGACCCGACTCCTTATTCCGTTATTGTTGTAATTTGACTTTGAGTTCCCAGAAATTCATCCAAAATAACATTATTATTATTAAAAAGAAGCAATGCATAAACCCCAATGTAATTTCATCCCGTTTTCTCTTAAACTTTTACAACCCCAGTATTTCTTAATGTACAGCCTCTCCCTTACCTCCTCCTCCTCTCCCTTCTCTCTTGGCTCTAACCTCATGAATAATACATGTAAAGTGGTGAAGGATTTACGAGCAGTTTAGTTTGGCTCTTCCCACGGCGCTTGTACTTCAAATATTCACAGATTGCTCGGTGCCGGCTGCGGAGAGGCCCCAGAAGAGCTGAAATTAGCCGGAAGACACTGTTTGTTGTCTCATCTGATCATTTCTGACTTCAAAGTTCCCATTTGTGCTTTGTTCACACTTTGTAGAACATCCAAGCAGTGCTGTTTCATGTTTTATAACTTAAATTAAAGAAGAAAAATGGCTTTAAGTACTTCTGACAGGTCAGAGTACATATTTCACTAAAACTCAGCTCCGTGTTCTTCAGTGCAGATGGTGTGGCTGACAGACACGGACCAGAGCTGTGAAGACGGCGGTTTGAGTCCAGCTTGGAACTTGACCTCAGCTGCAGTGCTGTGGTCGACTAAAGACATTCTGGCTCCAAAGACACGCCCTATGTTGCTGACTAAAAGCTGACTAAAAGAGTGTGAGGCAAAAGCTATCAAAACTATGAAGTATGTCCATGTATCTGACCAAAACTGCACTCAGAAGGCTACAACTGTACAGGAGTTAAAAAACAACTACAGAAAAGTGCTAGTGTTATGTTGGATATTTAAGTGTTAGATTGAACTCATGGTCTGAGTCCTTTTATTGTGGCCAGCCAGAGGCACATCTGTACAATATCCATGCTGTCTAATCAGCATCTTGATCTTCCATACTGTGAAGTGGGAGGGATTATCTTGGAGAGGAGAAGCGCTCACTAACTCATATTCAGACAGATTTGTGAACAATATTTGAGAGAAATGGGTCTTTTGTGTCAATAGAAAATGTTTTATTGCTCGTTTTGTTTGTGTACGTGTCAAAAGCTCTGAGCTTTTGACACGTTTTCAGCAGAAGCTCTGTCGCTGAAGTGAGTTAGTTCAGCTTTAAACTACAAATACATACATTTAAAGGTGCTGTGCCTGATTTTTACTGTTTTGAAACGTGAAATCAGAACCGGTTTATTGTTGTTGTTAGTGATCAAAATTCACAAACATAGGAACTTGCTTTGGTGTAAGATGCAACATAAAACAATGAATAAAATAAAAAAAATAAAAAAGAGGCATGCATAAGATTAAGAATAAACTAAAATAAAAGACTATACAGAAATGTACAGTTGGATAGACAGTAGTGCAGATAGATAGCTCAGCTCTTTTATAATATTTTTGTTAAAGTGGCAGGTGTGAAAAACAGAGCTAGTCCATGTTAAAGTCTTCACCTCAGTCACATGTATGGCTCTCTTTCCTAATGCTGTCCAGCATCCTGAATATTCACCTCCATGAGTTTTCACCAGTCTCCAGAGTGTTACAGATTGTCCCGGGTAAAGCTAACAAACATTAGCGCACTTCGTGCTTCTCGTAGAATAAAAAAATATAGGTTATATTTGTACAGGGGCATAACATATTTTACTTTCTTACAGGCAAAAAATCTGAAACATGAACTAGCTCTATTTTTCATGTTTCAAAACAGTAAATTTCAGGTACAGGCCCTTTAATAAACGTATCTAAGTAATTAAAGATATAAATAAAAGGTCAACTTCGAACAGAGTTGTATTATTAGAGCATAAATCTAATGCTCTAATAATACTAATCTAATCTAATCTAATCTAAATCTAATTGCAATTACAATGCTTATCAGAAGAACTGCAATTAGATATTTTTTCCCAAATCGTTCAGTTCTAGTTGAATCTTTTAAATGAACTACTTCCTGTAAACCAGAGCTATTCAACTTTATTTCAGCGAGGGACAGATTTTACAGATGGTTCTGTCCTCGAGGCTCGAAACATGTCCCACACCTTAGAAATATGAAAAACATGTGATACAACGTCTTCAGAACTGAACCAGGACTGAACCAGGACTAAACCAGGTCCAAACCAGGGCTTAACCAGGACTAAACCAGGTCTAAACCATGACTTAACCAGGACTGAACCAGGACTGAACCAGGACTAAACCAGGACTAAACCAGAACTGAACCAGGACAGAACCAGGACTGAACCAGGACTAAACCAGGTCCAAACCAGGGCTTAACCAGGACTAAACCAGGTCTAAACCATGACTTAACCAGGACTGAACCAGGACTGAACCAGGACTAAACCAGGACTAAACCAGAACTGAACCAGGACAGAACCAGGACTGAACCAGGACTAAACCAGGTCCAAACCAGGGCTTAACCAGGACTAAACCAGGTCTAAACCAGGACTGAACCAGGACTGAACCAGGACTGAACCAGGACTGTACCAGGACTAAACCAGGACTGTACCAGGACTGAACCAGGACTGAACCAGGACTGAACCAGGACTAAACCAGGACTAAACCAGAACTGAACCAGGACAGAACCAGGACTGAACCAGGACTGAACCAGGACTAAACCAGGTCTAAACCAGGACTGAACAAGGACTAAACCAGGACTGAACCAGGACTAAACCAGGACTGAACCAGGACTGAACCAGGACTGAACCAGGACTAAACCAGGACTGTACCTCGACTAAACCAGGACTGAACCAGGACTAAACCAGGATTAAACCAGGTCTAAACCAGGACTGAACCAGGACTAAACCAGGACTGAACCAGGACTAAACCAGGACTAAACCAGAACTGAACCAGGACAGAACCAGGACTGAACCAGGACTGAACCAGGACTAAACCAGGTCTAAACCAGGACTGAACAAGGACTAAACCAGGACTGAACCAGGACTAAACCAGGACTGTACCAGGACTAAACCAGGACTGAACCAGGACTAAACCAGGATTAAACCAGGTCTAAACCAGGACTGAACCAGGACTAAACCAGGACTGTACCAGGACTAAACCAGGACTGTACCAGGACTAAACCAGGACTGAACCAGGACTAAACCAGTATAAACAACAACTAAACCAGGACCGAACTAGGTCTAAATCAGGGCTACACCGATAACATGAGACAAAATATTTTCTGTATTTTCTGAAGATGGGTTGAGGGCCGGATCATATTCCTTGGAGGGCCTGATTTGGCCCCCGGGCCTTCAGTTGAATGGCCCTGCTTCATACAAACAACAGTTTGATGCAAAAAGACATCATTCTAAGCGATAAAAACAAATCCGAATGCAAAAGTGTCCAAGTGTAAAGTCATACAGCCACATAAACCACAGCACGTCCCCTTTCACCGTACAAGTGCACATGTGGGCGGGGCTAAGGTTATGGCCGCTCATAACTCCAGTGTCCCGGCCGCCCTACAGTCCCACGGCACTCTGGGTAATTGTGCGGCCCACTCCACTTTGTTACACTGTCAGTTTAACGCGCAACATTATGAGCTGGATAAATACTTTCATACTTTTGCCGATATTCTGGACAATAGCTGTAAATATGACGTACGAGGCTGAGTTTCTTTAATCGGACGGGTTTTTATGGCGTGGGGTTTGTGTGCAGTCACTTTTGGACATGTGACATCACTGTTTCGCAGTTATGGAAATTGATTTGTCAAATGAAAGAAGCATAACTGACAAAAGAATACTCATGTGTCAAGAATGTAGAATCGTTTTTATGCTGAAATTCAGCCCCAGCACAGTCTCAAAGCTGCACTGTGGAACTTTTTCTGGCATGGAGGGACCGCAGCCTGCTTGTCATAGAGATGTTATTGCTTTGCTTGTATGGCATCAAACTTATCTATAACTGTTTACAGATATTCACATACTGTATGTACAATAATACTGTATTATTCCAACATAAAAAAACAAACAAAAACACTCATTGGCAGTAATCATCTTAATAAGAAAAAAAAGTGTTGTTGTTAACTTTTTTGTGTCAACCAACAACAAAACTTTTAGAATGTATAGTTTGTGTCACGATCTCTTCTGTAGTTAAACAACCTAAAACATAATGTGATACGAGAAAACAGTCCAAGGCATTCTGTCCAGTTTAGAAAATGAAAAAGCCTTTATTGCAGTATGACTATGGACAAAATGTGCACCAGCGCATTTCGGTCCAGCACGGCCTTCTTTTTTATCCAAACAGACAACTGTTTCCTGCACGTCCTTTCTCCAATTGAGCACCTGTTTTTGTTAATAATACATTTTTTTTGACAAATGTATAATAGGACATGTTCAAAGATGTCTCTGTCCTAATGTCCATCAAATGAGTCTGTGTTTGTTGGCAGTCCAAAAGATCAGGGTTATGCCACAGCCTCTCACACAATGGACCTACCTAAACCTAACTTTCAGCTTCCAGTCCACGTCTAGGTGGTTTAGTGGGACGCCTGTGTTGAGTGACGAGCTGCTGTATGAGTTGATGAGATTGCAGTAGATGATAGTGGTTTGTATCTTATCTGTTTATTATGTTTTTATAAATTGTGTGGGTCTTGTGTGTGGCCTTGGTCCAGCACGAGGCTATAATCCTGCAGATTTACAGGTATGTTTTTCTGCATCGTCTTGTTTTTAATATGCAGTGTCCCTTTATTAAATAAATAAAGACCAATACAAATCAAATGCCCTCCAAATAGGGCTATTGGTAAATGCATTATGGCCATCCTCCAGCTTTAAGAGTCTTGGCTTCCAGTTCACATTCTATAATATAGTAAGTGTTTTACATGTTTTTATTTTACCAGTTACAGGTGTTTTTTGTTTTAATTAGAAAAAAGAACATGCATTCTTCACAGATCTGACTGGTAAACTCAGCTTTCTGTCTTTTTGGAGATGGATTTGGATAAGTTTATTGCCATATTGTGAAAATTATAATTTTGTTTTACTATTAGAAATCGAAAGTGTTGCAAATTTCTTCGACTCAATCTATGTAAAGTCAAAACTTTGGCAAGTCTGGATAAGAAAAAATATTTCATACAAATTACAAACACAACAGCTTACAGACAAACTGATACTCTTCGAATGAAAAGATCATCTAATGTTCTTGTGTCCTTTAAAGGACACATATTATGCAAAATGTACTGTTTTGTTGTTGTTGCTTTTAGCCCTTTGACATAGTTCCACCTTCACAAATACAGCTGGAGTTGCATTGAGTTTACGAGCTCATCTTCTCTGCTCCTTCTTTGGGCCTCACAAAAAGTTTCAGATTCTCCAGATTTGTGACGTCAAAGGTAGAACTCCCAAGATCTTGCTGTTTTTAAAGTCTTATGTTTTTCTAATTATGACTTAGTTTGGTGATAGGGCCCCTGGGGTGAATCTTAGTTTTATATTTGTAGTTTGTGAAGACATTTTGAAAAATAAAAGTTTAAAATGACAGGAATTGCTGTTTTTTGTTTCCCCAGGAAATAGGAGTTTAAAAATGCAATGCACTGTGATGTCATCAAAAGGCAAAGGTGACAGTTTACACAAGACTGACACATATTTGACAGTTTAAACCATCATTTAACAAAATAAAGATGTTATCAGGTATTATTTACTGTCAAATCAAAACTATTGTGTAATTTATATGGATTTGGATGGATATATGGACATCACACTAGGAAATTACCAAGACACCATCCAAAGCTCCTCTAATGTCAGATTTTTCTATTTGACAAAGAAAAATACATGTGAACACCTTCAACGTTGTTGAATCTGTGTTTAAAGGGTTTAAAGGTGTTTTTTGTTATACATCCTTAGTGTGATGTCATCAATTTGTTTACTTCCTGTAATTTTTAAATATATTTTTCCACTTTTCTCCACAAAAAGCTGCCTGCTGGGTTTAAAACTATATTAATACACTGAAAAAAATCAAAATTAGAAAGTCATAAAAACCTGACACACACACTTTAAGTCCTAGTACAAAACGTATCATGCATTTTAGTAAATTGAGGCTAAAATTAGCATGGACAGTGTCTGATCTCACATTTCACAAACATGCACGTGCGTCGGCTTAAGTGAGATTGGATTTTGTTTACAGCCCGACTAACTCTTATCCCGCTGTAACACACTAAATCCCCCGATGTTACTTGCAGAGGTGTCACAGTAATCGCCAGAGTTTTTCTAACAGGTGCGAATACACGCTAACAGGTGCTAACGCTAACAGGTGTCGTGTTTTACATAAAGCGTTTAGTGTCAGCGCAGGTCTGGGGGCCGTCAGTCACTCTGTCAGTCAGTGCCAGTCTCACTCCGGGGGCCCCGTAGATCAGCACACACGGATCGACGCTGGGGCCTTACAAGTGTCTGGGACCTCAGGTGTTTGAAGGCTTGTCACATTTTCAGAGAGAGAAAAATGACCAAACCCAAAAACGGAAAGAACGAAACAAGCCACGCAAGCCCAACAAAAAGATTCAGAAAAAAGAAGCCACGAGTAAAAACTGATGTTGAATGAGTGCTTTTGACGTTTGCACATTTTTTTTATAACAGACTGAGGCAGGGGCGTCGCGCTGGGGGGTAAAGGGTACTGTTTTCCCCGGGGCCCAGGCAGGGAAGGGCCCTCGGTAGCATGTGACGGTATTTTTCTACGTTTTAACCTATTTTTGTTGTAATAAAATGTCTTGTCGTTGAGTAAAGTCTTTGAGAAAAATCATTGCTCAGATATTAACCACGTTGTTAAAGGGGCTGCACCTGAGTTTCACTGTTTTGAAATGTGCAAAACAGAACAGTTAATGTACTCTATGTTTCTGCATGTAATAAAGTACAAGCTATTTAGCGCAGATATATTGTAAAAACTTCCATTTGAGAGAAAATGAGACCACAGCTCTCTGCATCTATAGAGTGTTTTATTCAACGAGCAGCCGGAAGTGTGTTGTTTGAATGCTAATGTTTGTTAGCTTTATCAGGGACGCTGTGGGCTCAGAGACAAGTGAAAAGTGAATATTTATGATGCTGGGACTGCATTAGGAAAGTGAGCGATACATGTGACTGATGTAAAGACTTTAGAATGAACCAGTAGTCTGTAGAAACTAGGGTGTATATTCTAGCAATTGTAAAAAAAAAAACACTAAGAAAGTTTGTTCTTGGGGCCCAGAATTTAGCGCTATGCCCCTGAATAGAGGACTATATTCTGCATTATTTATATTGTTCTTGACTGTTAAACATTTACTTTTCTATGGCATCTCATGTTTTACAACTTCACATAAAAACACACTTGACTATACCATGTGTCAGGCATTTCCTCATTAGGATGCAAAAAGCAAAGCAAAAGCAAAAGGAATTACCATGGGGAAATAAATAAAAGCTAGCTTGCCCCTGATATGCTAACGTAGCCCACAGTTGAAGGTGATTTGCTTGATTGTTTAAAGGGTCGATGGCGCAGATCAGCCTCATTTCTGTCAGTCTGTAGTCCATTTTCATGTTAGCGCCTTAACCTTAGGACTGGGAGATATGTCAAAAAAAATTTATCACAACGTTTTTGACCAGATCATGGTTTCGATTTTATCACTTGCAACATATGTTTTAATAATAGAATTCTTTTCAAATTCACATTTTTAAAAAATGTGTCACTTTTTGGTGCACTGACTCACGTTTGTAGGCACGTTTTTGTCGCGTTTGAATGCATTATATGCATTATCGCTTTTGGTCGTACTTTTGTCACTTGTTTCAGAACATGTTTGTCCAAATCCAAACTACAGTGTTAGCAGTTTTTATTCAAATCAAAGCAAGATATTTTGTTGTCTGTGGAAGACTAAACATCAGGAGAAAAAGGGTGTTGATTAAAGAGAGATGATTTCACAAAAATAGCAGAATGTCACAGAGACGAGCTCACCATTCCAGCACTACTTCACCTCTCGTTCCATTCATTCTCTTTTGGAATTAGCCGAGTCTTGTTCAAATAAATCCAAATAAAAACGATCTCACGGCGGAGAGTGAGTTCCAGATGGATAATCACTGGCAGCATGTTAAGACCCTTACGCAAGATGCAAATATGGCCCCAGGGGAAACGTCTGTCTCATCACAGTTAAAGGCTTGACATAAACTGATAAAAGTGCATTGTAAATTTAATCTATGTCAGTATTAGCTCAGAGTCAGAAACACTATCTTTTATGAAACACATGGTGAAGTTGCACTGTACGTACGGGGCTGAACATGCTGCCAGTGGTTATCCAGCTGTTACTCACTCTCCAATTCGTGTTCATTGATTATTGATTTATTTTTAGCAATTCCTTGTAGAAAATGAATGTAGCAGGAAGTGAAGATCCGCACTTTTAAACCAACTGGAACTAGCTGGGCGATATCATGAAACAGGCCTATTAATCCTAATAATTGTGATTTGTCGACTATTAAAATAATCCTGATTTTGACAGGTTATTTAATTGTTGACGGAATTAGACAGACTCTAAAACTCAGACTAATAGACATTTTAAAACAAAGACAGTGGCATTATTACTATAAATCACAATGACAAAAAAGAATAAACGATTTCTGATTTTCAGTCACTGTATTTTTACCTTTTTTGGTTAATAATGTATTTAAAATGACTCTACAATAGACGTAATCATTAGTTGACTCTAAAATAGTCTCCATCTCCTCCTCTTCCACAGTGTCTTGACCTCTGACCTGTCATTTTCACCAGTTCATCACATGAAGGTTAAAAATACTGTCCGATTTTTTTCATGTAATAAAGTCAAATGTGTGTTGTTCCAGCAAATATAGATTATAAGAGCAACTCTTAAGCCAAAAGAAGACCACTGTGTGCTGTCTGCATCTAATTATAGTTTTTTTTCTTCTCCGTGAAGCACTGTTGAGTGAGTGCACTGTTAGCATGCTAATGTTTGTTAACTATACAGAAAACTCTGCTCTGTGCTTATAAACGAATTGCGCTGAATAATTTGGATGCTTGGAAATTAGGGTTAGCAAGTGAGAAATAAATTCATACTAGTTTGAAATAAACTAGTTATGTTTTTTTCATGTATTTAAAGCAGAACTAAGTGGAGAACTGTCTCTGAGTGGAAAACCAGCTGTAACATTTCCTGACCCGACCTGAAGACAACTCTCCGGAGAAACCAGACTAGCAGCGCAGTCCTGATGTGGTGTGTGGGTCGGCCCATCATAAAGCCCATGGCAGCGTGGACTCGAAGCTGTGGCTGGAGCCTGGTTCACATTGATAGACCTCATATGTTGTAGTTCTGGTTATTTAAAAAAAGATGTAGATCGCGCAGTCAGAGCGATCACCGCAGACGCACACCACACTGAAGTAAGCTCAGCAAAGGAAGGAAAACCATTGTCCTCAAAAGTTACACAAAACATGGGTTCTGCTGAAAAGACGCCTGGAGATGGTCTTTAGATGGTTCACCGCTGCACCACATCCAGGGGACCTAACAGGGGGACCTGACGGAAACCATATTTACAAAGAAATTTATTTTTAAACTCGCGAAGGGGGCCGGTCCAGACCAAAAAGTCCAGGGCCAATTTTTTCTCCCAGTCCAGGCCTGCTCCTCCCCTGATGTCATCATGTTTTGGAACTTTCTACTTCCTGTAAATTTCAACAGATTTTTCAACTTGATTGACACTTGATTGGTGTTAAACTAATTTCAAGTTTTATTCCACCAAATAAAGTCAGAACTAGAAAATCCCATGTCATACGCACTTTAAGACTGTAAAACTCAGGTAAAGCGGCTTCAAGTCTGTGGTGGTTAAAATCAGACGGTTTACTTTTTATTGCAATGCTAATGAGCAAAAACAAATTCCAAGGTCTTTTATGGCACTAAACTCGACTCGCTGCCTCCTCGTGGTCTGCAGTGCTCCCTCGACTGCTTAATTGTTAATCAAACATGGTGTACTTTTTAAAAACTGGCACAGATCCTAGAACAGGAAGTCCTTTGAGGTTTTGGACACAGTTTTGGGTTGATTGTAGCGGCGCTGCCTGGAGCTGTACAGTTACTGCTTTACCAGGTGCAGAGAAGAAACTAAGGACAGGCTTGGGATACATTTGTAATCTGCGGAGTGAGTTGTTCTATGGGCTGAACCGTGTGGCTGCTTCAGATGTGGGTAAAATATCTACTCTGCTGCAGAATGTACTCGGGCAACGACGACAGTAAGGCTCGTTTTATTCTCTATAATCATGCTTTATTAGAAATATTAATTGCAACAACTGCAAAATACTTTGAATTATATACAACAAAAAATATTCAGATGTATAAAATTGGTTAAATGGACTACTTTTCGCCTCGTGCCGTGCTTGGCTGTTCGTCTCGTCAAAGCGGAAGTGATCGATTTAATTACTGTAGACCAACAGATCTGATCAAACAAAGGTATTTAGAATAATTTAAGATAAAAATACAATATTACTAACCATCGATCGATCGATCATATACGCAGTTGTTTAAATGTAATAAATGCATTTATGTCACATGGAGTTTGTCGGTTCAGGTTTTATCAATGGTGAAGTGATGAGTTTGTTTCTAATTTGTTTGGAATAAAAATTAAGAAACTATACAACGATGTTTGAGCAGTTTATTGATGTAACGATTTCACCAGAGAAAAAGTCTGTGTTTATTAAAGCAGGTGTTTAAGTCTCAATGCTAATGCTAACGCTAACATCAATTTAAAACACCAAATAAAATGCAACAATTAATTTTAAAAAATACAATTAAGAAGAAGTTATTGTTTTTTGTTTTGTATACTATATAATTAAGATGGTGGCACTATTTTAACTTGTTCAGCTATTTGATGCAGGGCGGGATTAGCATTCCGTGTTCTAAAGCCATAACCTAAAACCAAATGAACTGTTCCTAAACCTGACCCTGATTCTAGCCCTTACCTCACACTCAATGGGATTTTTTATATTGTCAAAATTAAACCTTTGCAGAATTAAAAGGTTTTTTTTTTTAAATGACAAAAGCGCCACCTCAAAAAATAGAAGGATAATCTCAAGGGGCCATCCTTGACCAAATAAATAAGTAAAATGAAATATTCCACCCTGGAACGAAATGCCAAACCTTTAGGGGGTGCCATGTAATGAATGACATTTGATGGCAGAAATGCTCAGAACGAGTCGTGAGGATTTGTGGACCTAAAAACAGCACAGAAGGTGTCTGAGCTCGACAAAAGTGGACAATTCAGAAGGGAGTGTTTTTGATGCTCAGAGGATGAGGACTTTCTTCCCAGGATTCATCAAAGGAGCATGAATGAAGCTAAGTACAAACCCAAGTGTGTGTTTCTGACGACAAAGCAATCTCAAGAAAGTCATTTTGCATGTGTCCTTTAGCGCTCGGATGCTTGAGACCAGCTCGTTCAGCTGTAATTAAAATGACTGAAAACCATGGAATGTAAATAGATGTTGCCGCCTCAGCTGACAGTTCATTTCTGATTGATTTGACATCTGCAAGATTCAGCTTGATGTTTATACACATTTTATCTGACTGAGATTTAAAAGAGAGATGAGACGATTATGAATCTGTGATTTTAGACTGGAGGGATGAAGCGTCACTTTCGTCAAGGCTGCCCCGGGGCGGTTGTGGTGGAAGCTGAGCAGAGCACATATGTGAAAGAAAAATGTCCCATATTGTAAAATACTTCTATAAAGTATTATATAAGACAAAGGTTTGCTCATGATTACGAGCACTACCCAGAGCTCTGCACATGTGCTCTGCTCTGAGCCGGTGCTCTGGTGCTGCGTTCATGTCCACTGGGAAAAGTCATGTGCAGTGTGCATACATGTGGATGAGTGCAGCCGGTGTCACACATGCACACACCCAGAGGACATGCTAACATGCTAACATGCTACCAGCCATGCTGCTGTGGACACACATGCCATACACACAGCATGATGCTAATATAGTTGAACTATGTACATGTGGCAGAGGTTGAGGTATAGTTTATTAATCCCTCATGAGGGGAATGTTTGACCCATCCAGAGCCACTGAAGGGTTAAACCCGCCATGAGCTGCAGCCGCACCGCGCCCGGGGACACTTCTCCAGATATGGAGCTAGTCTTCAGGACCTTCGCTGGAGGATTGAACTATGGTGCATGGTTGGGGTTGATAGAGGAAACAGGAGCCTGAGGAAAGCCACCCAGACAGAGGGAGAAAGAGCAGGCCACTCAGCCACTGTGCTGCTGCACATTTAAAGAGACATATTATGCAAATTCTTCTTTTTTATCTATTCCTCATCACTATCTAGTTCTCTGGAAATGTCAGTATTCACCTGCCCCCTGAACTTGTGATTCTTTGGAAAGTTCAGGCTCCACAAGAGCTTTTAGCACATGTACATAACCTGAGACTAGGATGAGATTTTCATTTTATCAACGAGGGCTGGACAATGAATCAAATTTTAACTGAGATGCAAATGATGGTCAATAATATGTGTGGGTCTTTTTTAACAAAGAGGTCCACAGCCAATCCTTCGTCAGTAAACATGTAGTTTAAAGCAGAGCTGATCAGTAAAAGGAAACATTTATTATAATAATTAGTATTATTTTATCGCTTACGAATACAATATTTTTGATATCACCACTACACACAGGTATGTTGAGCAGAAAACCTGTAGTATGGCTGACTACAGCATCAATATCCTCGGCCCATTGTCCAAACCTTTACCTTTATCAGCTCCGCCACACACTGCAGCGCCGCACTCTCATGGGATTGCTCTTCTCTGATTTATCCATTTGATTAAAGCCGTGTAGGGCGGCCGCAGCTCCACGCTGCACACCTGACTTTAATATGCTCCTATATCACCCCAATTGGACCTCTGCACCGCGCCACTCATCGTGAGAGACGGGGAAGGCGAGGGTGGGTTACGGTGGAGGGGGGAAGGCAATAACGGCGGAGTGCTCCCAGGACACTGCACCGATGCAGACAGGACAGTGCTGGGACCACGAGAACGTGCGGGGAAACAGCACGCGGGACGTGTGAGGAAAGGCCGTGTGCAAGTCTGTCTTCAATATTTTTTTCATGTAATAAAGGTAAATTTGTCTTGCACCAGTGAAGATATATTGTAAAAGTTCCCATTGAAGTAAAAATTAGACAAATGTCCACTGTCTAAATCTAATTATAGTGTGTTTTATTCTCCATGAAGCAAGAAGTGCGGTGTTAGCATGCCAGTGTCTTATAGCTTTAGCTTTAGCTTTACTGCTCATTGAATAATTACAATTAGGATCATTTTCTATTTTTTCCCCTCAGTTGCATGTTTCTACGCTTTAATATATTTTGTTGTAATAAAATACAATGTGTTTGAGCACAGTCCTTGAGAGACTAAATACAGTTATGCATGACATCAGGAGGGCCCATCAAACCTTTCAAAAAGAGGAGAATCACTGCTCACATATGGACCAAAAATAGTGATTATCATTTGACGTTCTTACAGTGACAGCAGTACTGCATCATAATATGGGCCCGTAGTTACTTACACAAGATGTCTGTCCACCTTATTCCACCCCACTCACTTTTGTCTCTTTTTATAGTTAAGGGACTTCCGGTTTGACGTGTAATGTATTCATGTGTTTATTCTTTGCTGCACTGCAACATGCACAAACACCCAGGGCTTAAACAAAGAATCCAAGACACAGAGACCAGTTTGGTGACATGGTTTGTGTGTCCTGGTACGGCTGGCACTGAAGAAAGCCAGACAGATACCAGATAAGGGGATGTTTAGGTTATAGGATAAAGGGAGGAACATGGGCGGTAGAAGCTCAGAGATCTCATGGACGACTGGCAGCGCTGCATCTACAGGTTCTAGACTTTTGTTAGAATGGCTGTTAACTTGTAGACATTTGTGTTCATTCTAATTGTAGAGTGTCATATCTTCTTTAAAGGTTTTGAAGTAAATACTCCCCACAACTGAGATAAAAGAGGGTATTTTTTCCAGGCTCTAACAGTGTTCGCGCAAATGGCAATAGAGGGAAAAATCTCTCGCTAAAACATTATATAAAGTAGATTGCTTTGTCTAAAATATTTAATGAACACGAGCAAAAACAAGTCAGCAATGCATCGATTTCCAGGTCGGCCTGAAAACGGCTTTTTAGTCCGTGTAGAACTTATTTTCTGTTGAGCTCGTCTTATCCATGTAAACTAATACAGCGGAAAAAGATGGCGGCGCGTACGGCAACTTCCGGAATAAGGTGAATAGCGAGTTATTTTTAAGAGTATGTAGAAAGCATATCGAGTGGATATTCTAGTAATAGGGATTTTAAAAATGATCACTGAATTTGCTGGAATAAATGAAGGATATAAAACTATGTATAGGGGCCCACCAAGAAAGTTTGTACCTGGGGCTCAGAACTGGGTGTTACGCCCCTGCCCAGAATGCAATTGGTGAGCAACACATGTGGACCACTGCAAAGAGTTTAAAATGAAGTAGTTTTGTTTTTTTGTGTTTTAATGACGATAAAAAGCAGGTACAGGAACTTTTAAGTGCTGCATTATTAAAACAAATAAATAATTCAATTTATATTTTGACAAATAATTTCAGTCATATTAAAACTAAAGTGTGCAGGCTTTAATTTAATTTTCTAGTCAGACTCCATCAAAACTAAATCTTTAAAGCAAGGCAAATTTTTGACTTTTCATTTTACAGAACAACTTTTTCGTACATTTGAAATATGCAGAGGTGGGTAGAGTAACCTTTAAGAATCACTTCAATAATTTACTTTAAAAATATATTTCTTAAATAGAAGTAGAAAGTAGTGGTCCAAGACACTTCCAAGTGACACGTCCAAGGAGATTGTATATGTTGTGGCATTTTGTTCACCGAAAGGCTAGTACAGTAAGAGAGCTGAATAATGCATGATATAATACCTTAAAGGGAGGATATGTAGCATTTGTAGTGCAAAACACGACCTGTCTGTGTCTCCAGATATGAGGGAACTACTCTGGAGGAGGAGCTGAACATGAGCCATGGTCTGTCCAACACTTGGATGTGTCTTTGCAGGTTAAAATGGCTGCACCTGTCCATGTAGCTGGACCTTCTCCCCCTCAGTACAGATTTATTAAAAGTAAGAGTAATGAGACCGCTGTGTGCTGTCTGCTGAATCTAATTATTAAGCTTTTGTCTTCTGAGAACCAGGAAGTGCACTGTTAGCATCAGCAAAACTCTGCTCTAGGTTGTGAAAAACACACATCAACTCATCGCGGTAAACAATCGGTTCATGCCAGACACGTGACTTGCGAGCCACTGGCGGCCATCTTGGTTCCAGTCCTAATGTAAACATATGTAAACTCTAAAGGAAATCTGCATCATCAAATACCAGCACAGTCCTGGTTTACTGTGAGCCGTGGTTCTGTTATTTATACATTTACATTGTACAAAAGAACAGCTGCATTTCAAGACTTTATCTTTGTTGCAGTAAGTTATGTAGAGAATGCTAATAAATTATTTGCATTGGTGATTTGCATACATACAAACATAATGACTCTGAATTGAATTGTATTATTATTATGTGACATACATTGGGATGAACCCATTAGGATGCTCAGTATGATTTTGTAAAGTGGTAATTAACTACGCTAAGACCCTGACAACACAGGTTCAGCTGTGATTTAGTTCCTTTGTTTAAACCACAGATTGCACAGACATACCCTCCCTTTAAAAGAACTGTTCTGTAAACGTAGCATACACAGAGTTTCTGCAAAAGCATTACATTCAATCCCCACAGGCATTAAATCTAAAAAACATTTTGACAAGGAGATTTATCTATCAGAACAATAAATATAAACGTACTAAAAGAGCAAATAATTATCATCTCCTCAGAGTGGTGCGAGTCTAGGACAGGTTTTTACTTTGAAATTTTACATTCAGTTATATTTTGAATCCCAGATGTATTGGATTTATTGAATCTAGATGTTAATAGCTTTGAACAAATCATCTAAAAAGTAAGATAAATTCAAAACATATTTGCCTTTTGAATATTATAAAGTAGTTTGTTACATTCTTCTGCCAGTGGAATGGATAGAAGCCAGTCGTTTTGAAATGATAAAAGCATAAATGTCTTGTTTTGACATTGATTATGGCATTAAAGATCTTGAAATGCGGCATTAAAAAGCATTCAATTTGATTAGCTGAAAACTGCATAAACCCTGCATACATCACGGCCTCGCGATCGTTTGAGTCTAGACCGGCTGGCTACACTTCAACATTCCATAATATGATGAAGCGGAGGTCAGGGCGCTACATGCTATCAGGTGAACCCTCGGGCAGCTGCTCACTATGTTAATGTCCAGTGACTCCGTGGGCCGTGAGTGCACTTAATGTCCCTGAGTAAGAGTCAGCATGTCTGCAAACACCAGTGAGAAACGCCCTGTTCACTCACGACGAGCTGAACCGCATGTCCCATACAGCCGTTTGAGCTGTGTCCTGTGTCCTACGCCCAAGGTCAAGTCCGACTGCTGCAGACACGCTCCGACTGGTTGCTAAGAAGGAAACGCAAAAAGCACATATATACAGAAAATAATCCTTCCTCCACTGACGCTGACTTAATCTGGTGATAAACTGCTGTATTTTCAGTGACTTTAGTTGATGAGCAGACAGACTCATCAAAACAAAGCTAGCAAAGCACGTTAGCATTAGCTGTTTCTTGTTTATCGACGCACGGCACTCATGTCAAGGCCCAAAGTTTTATATTTCCAGTCTCTTATGAAGAAAAAGTATAATTCAGGTACGATTTAGGGTGACGTCAGTGGCTCAGCTCTGCCTCTGGACCCAGAGCCAGGCCCTGAACATGGAGACACATCACACCAATAGAAGAACCATTCTAAAGCGCTTCAAGGAAACCTGGTCCAGGGAATCAGGCCCAGTTGAAACGTGGCTATAGTGTACGTTTAACATTAACTTTTACACTTTTACTTAAAGTCTATATGACGATTTCTCAACATTCGCTAATGTCTTTAGTTTGATGGGATAGCACCTGCCACCTGGCACCTGTTTTTATAGTTTTACATTTGTTTAGTTGCAGTTTGTATAGAAAGTTTAAAACTACCGGAAGTAGTGCTGAGTTTTATGTCTACGATCCGCACGCACAGTAAAGGGACTTCTTGTTTGACGCTAACACTGTTTGCGTAAATGGCGATCGAGGGAAAAGTCTCTCGCTAAAACATTTTACAAAGTAGATTGATTTGTCTAAAATGTTTAATGAACATGAGCAACAACAAGTGAGCAACACATCTATTTCCTGGGCGGCCTGAAAGTGGCTTTTGAGTCCATGTAGACTTACTTTTTGTTGAGCTTGTCTGCCCCATCAACTACATCAGAAAAAAGATGGCGGCGCCCACGGCAATTTCCGGAATAAGGTGAATACTGTAGTTAACAGCATTCAAACTGTAAATGGTCCGGCCCCCGGGCAAGTGCAAAAATGTGGCCCTTGAGTCAAAAAGTTTGCCCAGACCTGATCTATGTCATATTTGCTGCCCATGACCAAGCAGAAAGTACAATTATAAATGTGTTTAAAAACTGTCAAACTGGGGACAAATAGATAAAATGTTTAGTAAAATCTCAAATATAATCATGTTGACTGTTTTGTGTGATTTAACTTTTTGTTTAGACGTTAATCGTGGTTTTCTGTTGCAACCAAAATAATAACACACAAAAAGGTTTATTGTCACCTCCTTCGGCGTAAAGTGCAACATATAACAATGAATAAAATTGTAGCAAAATATATAAAAGAAGGCATGCATAAAATGAAGAATTAGCTAATAAATAAAATGAAATAGACAAATAAAATAGGACAATAAACATAGTATTTCTTTCCATGAGGAGCCCTGATTTCAACATTCAATCCCATAAATATGACTTCAGTTCTATGAGGCTGTATACTGTTGCATTCCTCAGTTAAACGCACAGGGCTGCTCTCTGTGCTCCTCGGCGCTGCATGGGCTAGCTCTCTGTTAGCATGTAGGCTAATGTATCATGACTCAGTGCACAGTGAGCACAGGCCGGGCCTGGGGGCAGAGCTGCACCACACGGCCTCCTCAGCCCCTGCTCTCGGTGGTCAGGTGGCTGCTGGTCGGCTGTCAGTGCGGGGCCAGGCTCGGAGCTCCGCCTCAGGGCCCATATAGTCCCTCGCACACGGGGACAGATCCGCTAACACTCGGATCTGTGCGCGCTCAGGTCACACACTGCGGGTCGTGATGCTCAATTCAGAGTCCAAATATATCCACAACTGAGTCATCTTCTTGAGTAGGCTGAAGTGGATATTTTAGTTTTGAAACAGAATTGTAACATACCATTTAAGTTTAAAATCTTGTCTGCAGACGTTTTATTCTGATTCATTCATGCTTTTTCCAGTGACAAAACACGTCTCCCGTAGTATTTCATTAATACCCACACCCTTTCTCCCAGACCCTTACATCATTGATACTCCATTCATTCTAGACTCAGATATATATGAAATATGAACACTTTTTTCTTTCTTTTCTTTTTTTAAAATGGGGATCATTTACCTGGTTAGGTTGGGTAATGTTAGGATTAGTGGTAGATAGTTTAGTGCTAAACTGAAGCCAGTGGAGCTCCACTCAACATGGTGCTGCCCAGTTGCCTGGAAAATCCAGAATGATATGTCTCTGTATTTTCATACAGATCAATATCAGTCTGGTCTCTGTAATCTCTGCAAGTTCAGATGGGCGTGATTGACAGTTAGATTAGCCAATCAGGGACACACATGGTCCATCCGTGTCAAAACAACCATGGCTGCACAAGAGGAAAAAAGAAATACCACAGAGATGGAAAAACATCGCAAGCTGTAATGTGATGAAAAGAACGAGTCTGACCATGATCTATGGACTTAAAAACAGAGCAGAAGATTCTCAGAGCCGCATCATTCATTGAGAAAACGTCATGCGTCGAGAAAACGTCACATGTCGAGAAAACGTCATGCGTCGAGAAAACGTCACGCGTCGAGAAAACGTCACACATCGAGAAAACGTCACATGTCGAGAAAACGTCACATGTCGAGAAAACGTCACACATCGAGAAAACGTCACACATCGAGAAAACGTCATACATCGAGAAAGATTCAGAATGTTTTTGATGGTCGGAGGGAGAGGACTTTCTAACCAGGATTCATCAAACTAACATGAATGAAGCTAAATGCAACTCCAGGTATGTTTTTGATGATGGAACAATTTGGCAGCTTAAATGGCAGAGGTTACCAAAGCGATGTACTGTATGGCCTGTGCGTGCGCTCTTAGCTCACGTACTCTCTATCAAACATGAAAATCCATTCTTCTTCATCCCATCACTAATGTCAGTACATACCATGTTTAAGCACCACACTATTCATCGCAACTCCCTGGTCCCATTTTCCTCCACAGAGCTCCATCCCATACATCCATGCAGCAGACACTGGTGACTGGCCCAAGGGCACAAAGGCGGCCTGTACTGGGGATTGAAGCAGCTCTTCTCTATAAGTAGGTCTGAGTTCAATCATGGTGTCAGTTACAGTTTCTTCCTTGTACAGCAGTGTCCACAGAGATGCCCTACAGCTGAGGTCAGGCCTAGACTCAGGCCTTACGTCACACGGAGGAACTGGATACAGAGAATTAGTCTATTATTCATCTTTATTTAAATGTCGTAACCTGTAAAGGCACTGACAAACAATTCTTGTAAATGCAACACTTAAAAGATCCTGCAGTTATCAGTAGGACACTTCATGAATTGGATTTCCTGTCGCCCCAAGTGAGGATTTCAAGACTTCAGTTGATGTTGAATTACACTTGTGGGTCTGGTTCAGAAGTTCAATTGCAAAAAGAATTGGTGACTGGTCAAAGTGCATGAGGTTGGGTCCAGACTTTGCTCTCTTAAGTCTACACCAGATGTGTGAAGGGTGGGGCCAAACTGAAGGGCGGGCCCAAACTGAACCAGGGCTCTTGACATAACAGGCAAGAGAATAACGTGTCCTATGTTTGAGTGACAAAACTGCATAGTCTGATTCATCTAATTCCAGGGGTTGGGTTTGGCAGACAGTGGTGACGTTGAGCTTTGTGCCGGTGTTTGTTACATGTGGATAGACCCAGAAATTACAAATATGAATCATGAATCAGGTCAACACATTTGCAATCTGACAGTTAAAGAGCGAACTCGACTATACAATAGAGCAATGTTTATTCTAGGTTTACACGGCACACTTTTCTGGTTGGAAACATTCCTAAAATATGATCAAATCACGCAATTTAGGGGAAAAGTGGTATTTAATGTTGCAAATAATGTCCAAGCAAGTGTCTGGTTCTTTAGATTTTGCTACGATACTTGTTTTGCTTTCTTTATTTTTGTGAAGATGTTGTTCAAGACACTTCAAAACAGTAAAGTAATACATTAAATCCACAAATCTGACATTTGTTCGAGGCACACCTGGCAGTTGCTCAAGGCACGAGTGTTCCCCGGCACACTGGGTGAAAATCAAGACAATAGGGATTATGCAGATGATGTCGCATCATTCAATTTTAGCAGCGAGTGGCAGAGATGAATGAGAGTCAATGATTGGTACTGACATTTTCTGCTGTAAAAGCTCAAAACACAACTAAAATGTGAAAAAGCTGCTAAAATCTGACAAATATAGAAGTCTACAACTCTGCTGAATATTTAGTTCTCACCTGACGCGTAGAAAAAATAAACTCAAGTAAACAGTTTTAGAAAACCCGATTTCCAGCGTCACATGCAGCTCCGCTCACATTTCTCACTGATACAGACTTTGGCATCACACACAATTGTACTCATCACTTTTATCGCCTCAAATAACATCTTATTCCAAATGTTGAGAATGCAAGTGTTGAGAAAAAAATTGCAGCTGAAATATCCTTTATCTCCAGCAAACAAGCTAGTTAAACTCTGCACAGTCTGTCAGTTGACATTTAACTGTATAAAGTTAAGAGCAAAACAAAATTAGGCCAAAGAAAAGCAAAGATATATTTTATCAGTTTGTGCTGCCAATAATTCTGCCTCTCTAATCAGAATGTTGAGGAGCATTTTTAGGATAAAATAATGTCTGCATAGCCTCAATTCTGACCTTTCTCCTGCTCAGTTTAAGTTATCTTTGGGCCCCATATAGATTTTTTATTCTATTTCTTATTTCATCGCAATGAAACTTTCATGGGTGGTCCAAAACATCACCTAACATACAATTTATGCAATAATAATAAAAAAAAAAGTTTTTCCTGATATGAAAATGTATATTGCTCTTTGACCAAACGAGCATCGCTCAAACGAAGAGAGCACAAGGGATAAAAGCTCAGAGATTCTGGAATGTGATTTGTTCCAACTACTTGCAGTCATACGAAGCTGTTAATGTTCTGTTAAGCAAAAGGTTCAACTGGACCACATTTACGTCACATGATGCCGCTAAGCGACAGTGATTGGTCGTCCCAAACTTCACGCACAAACCAATGCGCTTTGTGGAGGGCTCCAGACGCTACACAGCCAATTCCTCTACATTTCCTTTTGATTGTCCCCAAATCGGTGTCTATATTTAAGCTTGTCTCTCCATGTGCTGCAGAGGCAGACGCTCAGGCTGTGCCTCCACAGCTGCACGCGCACAGCCCAGTCTCTCCAGACGCTCCTGTTTGAGGAAGCCCCACTCTCTGTTCTGCCTCTGTGCCTCTGCCAGTGTGTGAGTGTGTCTGAGCGCGTGCACCAGTGTGAGTGTGCACGAGAGAGCCTGAGCGGACCTGACAGCGTCTCCCAAACCCGGCCCTGTCCTCAGATCGGGGCCAGCGTGCACAGCTGAGTTAGTGGTGTTTTGGTCTTTCTCTCCTCTCTGTGCTGACGGTGTGAGGGTCGTCTCCTCAACGGCTGCCACTGGGACTTAAATTGCACTGTGTAACGTTTCCGGTGCAGTGTCTCCATGGGGACTTCTTTAGCTGAAATGTTCCACAATATCCCTTTCGGATTTAAAACAATTGGCTGAGTGCACAATAGCTCACTGTTAGACCAAAGTAAATCAGACAGATCACACAGTGGATGGTGAGGCGTTGGAGAACACATCTTCACACGTTGATGCTGCAGCGTCTGGTGGAAACAGACCCCAACACAAAGAATGTGGAGCAGAGCAGAGCTGGTGTGATCTGAGCCGCTCTCACTGCAACATGCAGCTTTGCCCCATGTGTGATTAAGCAGAGGAGCAGATGAATACGTTTAGTGCGGGGGACGACAGGAAGTAAAGCAGGCTGTGACTCAGCAGGAGGGCGAGGAGCAGGAGGAGGTCAGGGTACATGAGGACAGATGCAATTCTACCACAAAAACACAAAAAAACAAGTGAAGACGACCAAATCGTGACATCATTTCAGATTCAGGGCAGAACCACTCACAGCTTTTAAAAGGAATACCCAAACTGAAAATCCACAGCTAATTCAGTAACACTTTATTGTTACTGAACTGTACAGGTACCAACATCTACCTCAACCTTTTGCATATGGAAGTGGTTAATTGTTAATTTGTATTTATTCATCCCTTATCAATGTACTGCTGCTAATTAGACATTAACTACTTTCCGGAATAAGTGTTAAGTAAAACCTTAAACAAGTAACAGACTTCATAATTAGGATCATAATTAATCTGTAAAATATCTTACCAAGAAGTTAGGAGTTTAGGTGGCTAATTACGTCTCTTATTATAAAACTGTAATAAATAATGGCACACAAACCCAACAAATTACAAGGTAAGATTAAGGTGTGGTATATTTAAATGAATTTGATCAGTGCTTGGTCAGGACCTAAGGGACTTTTCCTGTTGTGGATGAGCTTTGGTGGGTTGATGGTTGATGGGGAAACTCAGAAGAAACAGCCAAACTCCACAGAAAGGCCCAGGAGTCACACCGTCTTCAAGTGTTAGTGCCAACCACTCAGCCGCTGTGAAGCTGTAGTTTAATGTAAATATTCAAAAGAAATGCATTGGAACTTTTGAGCGTTTCGCATTGATGACAGGAGAGAGAGAGAGAGGGGGAGAGAGGGGGAGAGAGAGAGTCCTAGCCCTGGCCCCAGTCCCAGCTCTACCTTTGGCCTGTGCTCTGGAGATACACACTATTTATAGAAAGTGCTGAAAGGAACACAGACGAGCCAAAGAGATCCAAAATGTCTCCAGACGTCCCCCAGCCCTGTCCCCCCACAGAGAGAGAGAGGGAGAGAGAGAGAGAGCAGAGATGGAGAGAGAGAGAGAGGAGGCAAGAGAGAGCAGAGACAGAGAGAGAACAGAAACAGAGAGGAGGAGAGAGAGCAGAGACAGAGAGAGAGGAGGTGAGAGAGAGCAGAGACGGAGAGAGAACAGAAACAGAGAGTAGAGATAGAGAGAAGGAGAGAGAGAGAGAGAGCAGAGACAGAGAGAGGAGGTGAGAGAGAGCAGAGACGGAGAGAGAACAGAAACAGAGAGGAGGAGAGAGAGAGAGAGCAGAGACGGAGAGAGAACAGAGACAGAGAGAAGGAGAGAGAGAGAGAGAGAGAGAGCAGAGATGGAGAGAGGGAGAGGAGGTGAGAGAGAGCAGAGACAGAGAGAGGGAGGGAGAGAGAGAGCAGAGACGGAGAGAGAACAGAGACAGAGAAAGGGAGGGAGAGAGAGAGCAGAGACGGAGAGAGAGAACAGAGACAGAGAGAGAGCAGAGACAGAGAGGAGGAGAGAGAGCAGAGACAGAGAGAGAGGAGGCGAGAGAGAGCAGAGACGGAGAGAGAACAGAAACAGAGAGGAGGATAGAGAGAGAGAGCAGAGATAGAGAGAAGGAGAGAGAGAGAGCAGAGACGAAGAGAGGAGGTGAGAGAGAGCAGAGACGGAGAGAGAACAGAAACAGAGAGGAGGAGAGAGAGAGAGAGCAGAGACGGAGAGAGAACAGAGACAGAGAGAAGGAGAGAGAGAGAGAGCAGAGATGGAGAGAGGGAGAGGAGGTGAGAGAGAGCAGAGACAGAGAGAGGGAGGGAGAGAGAGAGCAGAGACGGAGAGAGAACAGAGACAGAGAGAGGGAGGGAGAGAGAGAGCAGAGACGGAGAGAGAGAACAGAGACAGAGAGAGAGCAGAGACAGAGAGAAGGAGAGAGAGAGAGAGCAGAGACAGAGAGAGGAGGTGAGAGAGAGCAGAGACGGAGAGAGGAGGTGAGAGAGAGCAGAGACGGAGAGAGAACAGAAACAGAGAGGAGGAGAGAGAGAGAGAGCAGAGACGGAGAGAGAACAGAGACAGAGAGAAGGAGAGAGAGAGAGAGAGAGAGCAGAGATGGAGAGAGGGAGAGGAGGTGAGAGAGAGCAGAGACAGAGAGAGGGAGGGAGAGAGAGAGCAGAGACGGAGAGAGAGAACAGAGACAGAGAGAGAGCAGAGACAGAGAGGAGGAGAGAGAGCAGAGACAGAGAGAGAGGAGGCGAGAGAGAGCAGAGACGGAGAGAGAACAGAGACAGAGAGAGGGAGGGAGAGAGAGAGCAGAGACGGAGAGAGAGAACAGAGACAGAGAGAGAGCAGAGACAGAGAGAAGGAGAGAGAGAGAGCAGAGACGGGAGAGACGAGAGAGGGAGAGAGAGAAAATAAAGAGGAGAAGAGAGAGAGAGAGACAGGGAGAAAGAAAGAAGAAAAAGAAACAGAGAGAAATTAGAGAGGAAAAGAGAGACAGGATAGCGAGGAGAAGAGACAGAGGGAGAGACAAAGAGGAGAGAAAGAATTAGGGATGTGAAAAGAGGGACAGAGAGGGAGAAAGAGAGAGAAGTCAGAGAAGAGAGAAGCGAGAGTGAGAGGAGGGACAAAGGGAGAAAGAAAGGAGGTGAGGGAGAGAGAGGGAGACAGAGAGACTGGGAGGCACCGGGGGACACCTCTGTCAGTTTCACTCCAAACACACAGCTCTGACGTCAGCACAGACTCTGGGGTGACGCTCTCTGCTGCCACGTGCTGATTTGGAGAAATTATAAAGACACATTTAAAAGACACACTCTGTAACTTTTCAGGTGGAGAGTCCGCCACCCGCTTTACCATCCAACAGAGAAGTTACCTTCAAACTGAAAGAATAATATGCGCCATATATTCACATCAAACAGATCCTGCATTCATAAATGTCCGGGTTGGTACGGCAACATCACAAACAACAAAAGTGGCAGAACAAAGGCTCCAAACTTTTAAAGGTTTTAAAGGTGGCTTTATTATCATAAACCCACCTGGACTTTTATTTAGCTTCATTCACACTAGTTTAATGAATCCTATTTACGAGCTTGTCTTCTCTTTTGCGTCACAGGTAAAAAGCTGAACTTCTCCTGTGCAGTTTTTAAGTCTAAACCACCGGACGGCTCTGTTAGCATAGCAGTCACGTTGCCTAAGTGATTTATTTCTTTATTTTTCCATTGTTCATTCCTAACATTTAAATACTGTACCTCATTATAAACACAGCAGTAGTTTATAAAGTGTGTTTTCCAAATGTAGACATTGTTTGGAATTTATAATAACTACACTTCGATTCTGCAACATATTGGTCCCTTTAGATGGAATTTAACTTAGTCTAAACTAGTTAAATCAAGTCTGAAGTGTAAAATACCAACGCCAAGCTGAGCAAAAGCATGTTTAAAAGACAATTAAAGCAGAATATGTGCACTTTTAAATACATTTCTGCAGACAATCAAGAACTGTATCTGTTAGCAGATTTTACACACACAAACGTTTGAGATGGAGCAACAAACACAAGTCAGGTTTGTTTTGATGAGGAAACGACTCTACGATGGAGGACAGGGAGAGGCCGGAGCACAGGGCCGCAACTCCGGGGGGACAGGGGCCCACTGGGAGTCTGGGTGACTGCAGTGGGCACATCTGGGTGTTCAGACGAGCGTGTAACCAAGTCCACACACACCACGCTATAATAACACCAAATACAACGGAGCAGCAGGATGGTTTAAAGGAGACGTAGTACCTTTTTACAGGCGCTTACACTGGACAAAAATATAAACGCAGCACTTTGGTTTTTGCTCACTTTTTTTCTCCCATCTGTCCCGAACTTCAGTCATGGTGAGACCCCGATGAGGACGATGAGCATGTCCTGATTAGACGGCTTACGGTGGAGAAATGAACATTCAGTGCACGTTCTGCAGTCTGCAATGTCATATCTGTGACACTGTGTGTGATAAAAATGAAGATTTCAGTGTTCTTATATCGTGGCCAGCCTAAGGCACATCTGTGTAATACTCATGCTGTCTAATCAGCATCTTGATATGCCACAATTGTGTAGGGAGGGATTATCACTAACACAGATTTAGACACATTTGTGAACAATATTTGAGAGAAATAGGTCTTTTCTGTTTATAGAAAATGTTTTCTATCTTTGAGTTCAGCTCATGAAAAATGGGAGCAAAAACAAGTGTTATATTTCTGTTCAGTGTAGTATTGAACTATAACATAATATAACATAACATAACATAACATAACATAACATAACATAACATAACATACTACATGAACATAAGTAGATCAGAATTTCACATTTTGTTTATTATAAACTGCAATATTGAGCTATAACAGTTATAGTAATAATAGAAACACGTCCACTGACTTCCTGTTCAAAAGTGATAAGCCCCGCCTCTTAGTAGTGCCATTTGACTGTAACAAGCAGCAGACTTTCACATAAGTTTTTATATTTGACACTTAAGTCACACTGGCCGAGGACAGGGGTGGGTTATTGAGCCTCAGTTCCAGGACAATACAGGGTTAATACTAGGCTTATCTCCCAAATACTGGTTCAATTCTAACCTGGTTAGTCCTAGTTTATTGGTTTTTGGTCATGGTTTAGTTCTTGTTTGATCCTGTTTTAGTCCTGGTTCAGACCTGGTTCAGTACTGGATTGGCAATTCTGTAGAGCCATTTAGTTAAGTATTTTATTTTTTCACAAAAGTCTAATTAATATATCAGTATTTTTTTATCATTACTGCAAAAGATCTAGGGTTGTGGAGATTTTGTCCAGTGCTGGTGTGTTGTGCACGTCTGGCCCAGAGACCATGGCCCATACTGAAGCGTCTGGCCCATACTGAAGCATCTGGCCCATACCGAAGCGTCTGGCCCACGGGAAAATAAAGTTTAATAGCCCTGTTTAAGGAAACAAAATACTGACGTTTATAACATTGTTCCCTCATCAAAACATACTTCAACTTGTATTAGCTTCATTCACAGTTGTTTAATTAATCCTGTCCACAAGGTCTTCTCCCTCTGAGCCTCACAACCACTTGGTTTCAAAAGTTCCACATTTGTGACGTCAGATATTTCATGTTCTTAAATCCATAAATCATCGTGCTAACACCAAATCCTGATGAGGAAACTTCCTGTTCTCAAATAATAAACACTAAAATTATATACAGACAGCACACAGCTCTCATTTTGACCATGAAAAAAATCAGGTTTAAATATTGTATTTATTAGTTCCTTTATTAAGTCTAAAATGATCCTTCATTTAATCTTGGTTTTGTCTATGCGTTAAGTTTTTATTTTGTGTAGTAAATTAAGGCATGCACATTTTAGTTTCAATACAACTGATATTATTGTTTTAAAAAGTATATTACATATTAAAAAATCTCAATAATGTCCATTACAGAGAAGCAATCCAAAAAATGTCACATAGCCAAAAAAAAAAAAAAAGAGAAAAAGGTAAATGCTGCTTTTTATGGTGAAATGTCACTCTGAAAACCAGCTGCACAGACACAGGAAAACAGGAAGTCAATAAACCTTTTTCTGTTATTTCTATGAGTTTTATCAGATCAATACTGCGCTTTACAATGAACAAAAGGTAAAATAATGTTTGTGTGCGATAAATACCAGACAAAGCACAACATACACTTCCTGTTTGAACTATAGATCCGAAACAGTAGAAGAAGAGTTTCCTGGCTCACAGGACGCCGATTTGTGCTGCTTTGTGTCCCGTGGCACTTACAGTCAGAGCACAGCCTGTACAGACCTGATAAAAATAGAACCTACAATTTGCTCTCCCATTCATAAATCTCGCACTTTATCTCTTCTCATTTGGTGCCATGTTCCCACACAGCAGCCATCCCTCCGTCATCACCTAATGTAATTCTGCCCGCAGTTATGATGTTTGACACACGCGGGTCGCCATAACAACACGCTAAATGTGAAAATGAATTCTTGGCGTGGTAAGTGTGTGGAGGCAGTGCAGCAGAGACATTTGTAAAGGTAATGTTTGAGTGATAACACTCTGTCCGGCCCCACACCGAGGAGCACGTCGACACAGGAAACAAGGATAACGGCATAAAATATCTTAAAGGTGCACTGCCTAATGTATTTAGTCTCCATGGAGGTGTTCTTGGATTGCCGGGGATGTTCAGATGGCAAAAAATGTAATAAAACTTAAATAAAATATGCATCCTTTCTCCTGACTTGTAAACGTCTAGTGGCACAGTTAGCTCTTTGTAATAATTTTGATCATTTTAAAGCAGAGCTAAGTAACATTTTTACCTTATCAAACGTCTTTGTAAGTCTGTGTGGTGGTTGTAAATGTATTTTCGGGGCGTTTGAAGCCCCCATCGTCTCCCTCTGCTGTCTCTAAGCGGGAAACCAGTTTCAACATTTCCTGACAACTCTCCTGAGAAACCTTAGCTCTCTTTTTTATATTTGGCAACATGAAACGTTTTTGTATGTGATTGTAGTTCCTTATTTCAATGAAAAGGAAGGGAAAAAACAGCTTTTGGGTCTTTTCTTTTTTTAGCAATGTTTTTTCACAAGAGACCTGCAGGGGGAGCTCTGTTGCTGAAGTTACTTAGTTCTGCTTCAATGCTACACTATTCGCCTTATTCCAGAAGTTGCCGCCATCTTATTTCCATTGTATTTTAAACGGGCAGACGAGCTCAACAGAAAATAAGTTCTACATGGACTACAAAGCCGTTTTCAGGCCGCCCAGGAGATCGGTGCGTTGTGACCAGTGGGCGAGGCTACCGCACTCAAATTGAGCCGCCGACTGTAGGCTGCCATGTTTGCAATCTGCTGCTGACCGCTAGGGGCTGCTGCGGAAGTAGAATTATTCAATGCAAGTCAATGGGGAGTTAGACGTTTCAAAACCTACTTTAGAGCCTGGCTCAAAATACGGCTTTGGTCTCAAAGGTTAGCTTACGGCTCTGTGACAACGCTGAGGGGGGTGAATTTTTTTTGAACCAGGCTGGTTTAGCCGCTGTGATTTTTTAAAGTTCTTGCATATCTAATGAAGAAGGCGGGCTTTACGCGCCGGAAATGTCAGGGCGCAGCCATACACCTACGAGTGGGCGGTAACCATAGAGGCAACGACGGCAGTACGTCAGCAAAAGGCCGCCCCAAAGTCGCCCTCCCCCCGCCCTCCCCACCGAGGGGGGAGTGGTGGGGGCTAACCCGCGGCCATTTTGAATTCTCCATGACTGAGCCGCATTATCATGAATGGGGCGGAGCCACAACTGTCTGTCCACTATTTTTATGTCTATCGTTGTGACATGTTTTTGCTCATGTACATTAAACATTTTAGACAAATCAATCTACTTTATACAATGTTTTAGCGGTGAGACTTTTCCCTTGCTCGTCAGAACGGTGTTTGCACCAAACCAGAAGTCCCGTTTCTACAAGAGTACGGATCATAAACATAAAAAGAGGCAAAAGTGGGCGGGGTGGAACAAGGTGAATGGAATATTCTCGTCAAAGCAATAACATTTCCATGGAAGACACGCCTAATGGTGGGTTCCACTCCTTTCTGTGCAGAGTTTGCATGTTTCTCCTCACGTCTGGGAGACTTTCCCATCAACCCAAAACATGCAGCAGAGGTAATGTCCTCCAGCTACTGTCCAGACCAAGACTAGACCAAGATGTGTCCCTGAGTGCGGCTCCTGACAGGAGGCCCCCGTGGCACCGAGAACATTTAACAGTGCTATTTTCTCCATGTTTACAAGTTGAGTGAAATGTCTTGCTCAAGGACACGATCACAGTATACACTAAAAAGTAAAAGTAAAAATAATTAATAATAATGTACACTTTATGATCATTTCCACTGTTTTATGGTTTAAAGCTGTAAATAATATTACCGATTTACTGAATATTAACAGTGTAACATTGTATTATCTTCAGATCAGAAAGATATTTTGTCATGTATTTCAAAAATTAACAAACTGATTTACTGTAAACCCAACAGCTATATTCCTTTTTCAATTGCAGGCCTTTTCTGAGGGTCAATTACAGTCCTTTATACATTTGTCATGATAGTCACATTTTAAACTTGATGCTAAAGGACGGGCTCGACACTTGATACTTGAAAAAACTCTTATTTAAGCAGAGTGTAGTATTCAACACTAAAGAACAGCACTTTCTTTGTGTTCCTATGTGGAATTATACTAGTTCTGATAAAGCTCGAGATCATTCCAAAAGGGTTCAGGAATAACATATTTTGCTCTGTTTATGTAATTTGATTTGATTTGATTTATTTTTTACTACCGATACTTGTTCATATGAGAATCTAATATAACTGAGTGACGACCCCTGAGCCGTGGCCGTAAACACACCTTCTCCATAAGACATGAGTATAAATGCACTGGCGACTGAATCCATTTGCAGCGTCTCCTTTAAGCGTCGCTAGCTAATACGCTACACGTCACAGCACATGCATTATTAAAGGGGAGGTCATGAATAACACCGCCCCTCGACATTGCACCGTTTGTCGTCTCGATCCGAGCCGCCGCTGCTGCACATAATCAAATCCCGCCTCTGTGACACTGTGAGCCTTCACACATCACACAAACCGCGACCTCTGACCCCTGGGACATGCACAGGCGTGTGTTATTCTCCTGTACTCGTATGACCTGACACTGTCAAGACGTAAGTACAGTCTCTGCAGACGGGAACCTTTAACCCTGACCTGCTAGCACAACTTCTTCTGTTCTGGACACATTGGGATGATTTTCGGTTACAAACCTTAGATTGATCCATATTTTCTAAGACTTCATTTTTCGACCATTATTACAGGATTTACAGATTTTCTTCCCACTTGTCCTGTTAGCGCCCTTTTACTCCACTCTCTCTCTCTAATTCTGTTAATCCACTTCTGTTGTGACTAAAAATACTAAAGTTGAATTTTTATCTCAAGATTTTAATATTCTAGACATAGAAATCTAGTCTAGAAAATCAACACAAAACACAAAATGTCCTATTTTTCATATACAATTTGTATACAGGCAGAATGTATTTTTAGCTTTCATTACAGTCTTGTAAAAGATTAGTAAAAACAGTTTGTTTGTTTTTTGCAGTTTTGATCAGGCACATTTACAGTGTCACTGCAGAGCACATGTGCTTATAATGGGCCAAAAGAACAAGTGGAAGAAAAAACTAAAAAATATTTCTCAAAAAATCCTCAAAGCCAATGTTGTCACTTAATCTTAGACATGTCCAAGACTGTACTAAAAAGTAAAAACAAGTTTAGCCTATATTAAAATGTTATATGAAAAATGGGCCATTTTGTGTGTCTGCTTTTTTATATAACTATTAAAATATCAAACTCTTGAGTTGAGTATTTTTTGACAAAACTGAGGTGGATTAGCAAAAAAAAAGTTTAAAAATAAATGATCTACTATATTTTTATGTAATAATAATAATGAATAATAATAATAAACACGAGGTTAATACGAGGATGTTTTTACCATTTGAAACAGTTGACCTGAAAATTGTGTTTTGTTGCAAAAACATGAGCTTGAACTACGTCATAAAAGTGTCATTAACATGCTCAGTTATTTTATTTAAATTCAAAGGGTTTATATGGAACAACAGCAAACAGGAGGAGATATGGAGGGAGTTAATGAAGAATTTGGAGTGAATCATAACCTCAATAAATAATCAAACAAATAAAACTTTAACAACACCTGAAGAACTGGACCAGGACTAAACCAGGACTAAACCAGGACTTGGACCAGGACTTGGACCAGGACTAAACCAGGACTAAACCAGGACTTGGACCAGGACTTGGACCAGGACTGAACCAGGACTGAACCAGGACTAAACCAGAATCAGAAAAAGGTGTATTGTCATTGTCAGACACACAATTTTAAAAACTAGGAACTTCCTTTGGCGTAAAGTGCAACATATAACAATGAATAAAATTAAATATAAATAATATGTAAAAACATAAAAATATGTAAAAGAAGACAGAAAATAAAATAAAATAAAATAAAATAAAATAAAATAGACTTAAATTATATACACAAAATTTCAGTAGTGCAAATGTGGCAGTGCAAACAGAGCTGCTTTTATTCTTTGATTGTTAAAGTGGCAGGTTTTCTAAAGTGTTCATGAGGGCAGGGAAACTGGACAAAGTCCGATCTAAGCCTGGTCCAAACCTGGACTAAACTAGGACTAAACCAGGTCTAAAGCAGATCTTAACGGGTCTTAACGAGGACAAACCAGGTCTAACCCAGGGCCAGGACTAATAAACCCAGACTGAACAAGGTCTAAACTAGGATAGATAGAACATAGAAATAGATGGCACTAGTCTACATGATTGCTTTTACACAAAATGCTGTGTAGTTGAGTTCACTAATTGGTCAACTGGGTGGGGCTGAGGTCGACTGAAAAAATTCTTAGTCAACCTGTTGTTTTGCACTTGAGGCTTGCACTCAAAATAGTTCTGTTTTCACCTACCCCTGTCCCCCGCCCATTGCTGTTATGCTGGCTTTATACTCCACGTGGAGCGCGTTGGGCTCATATTGTGAGCGGGTTACATGCAGACGGCCCAGTACACCAACTCCACATGGATTTGTTTGAGGACACTGGTCTAATGAAACCCGCTCCAGACCACTGAGGTGCTAGCTGTGGACCTCTGAAATGCTACAGACTTTTTACACCAAATGCAGCTGAAGACCTTCAAGAGGAAACACCTGGAGGGAATGACCGTCTCATCAGCAACTGAAACAACAGAGCAAGAGCGAGTTCACCTGCTCCGCCTGGACCTGACTGTACGCCCAGGCTGCTGGACACAGGGGACAGACCCTGTGATGCTGCTGGACACTGACACTGTGATGCTGCTGGACACAGTGGAGGGACACTGTGATGCTGCTGGACACTGCCTTTGACTGAGACACAAAAGCAACTGAGAGGTGCAATGAAAATGTTTCTGCAGCTGAATGTGGATTTCCTCCTCATTAAAGCAGGGCCCATAGCATGAACAAACTTAGCTGTAGTTTGAGGTAGAGCCACAACCATGAAGGGGCCGCATGCTCTGGTGGGCTGTGTCCAGATCAAACGGAGATCTGCCTGAGCAAGTGATCTAAACCACACAAGTCAAAGTTATAACAGAAAAGTAAAGTGTAGCATATTGTGATAGGTAAAAGAAACATTCAGACGTCCAAACATAAGAGCGTGTGTGGGCTCTCTGAAGTCCTGAGGGAAGGGGAGGGTGAGATGGTCAGTGCCTGTGCGTGCTGCTGCACAGACGGGGCCCATAAACCTGCTCTGGGGCTTGAGGGCCTCTGAAAACACAGTCCCAACATAAACCATAGTTAAAATACTGTCAAAATCTGCCCATGCACAAGGCCGTTCCACAACAACACCTGATAGAATAAATAATTAGCCTGTAATATTTGTGTAGCCTGTTTTGTTCAAACACTGAGTCACTTTTCCAGTCCACTGCTCCAAAAAACTTTTTTTTTTTAAATTATCGCTCAATCTCAGCCGATACTGGACCTGGTCACCAATCACTACTTTATATCTTTGTTTAGATGGTTATTCTATACATTTTTGTCTCTATATGTACATTTTGATTTTTGGACCATATGCAAAATTAGAAAATTGGTACAATTTTTTTCGTGTAATCTCCCACCTCTAACTGGGGTCGTTAACATTAGTTAGTTAGTTAGTTAGTTCTTGGTACTGGTAGACGTCCCTATCTAGTCTGAGGAACCACCCAGTCCCCCCTGCTGGGGTTCACACAGCGACAGAGGCTGAAAGTGTAACTGTCAAATTAACAACAATTAAGTAAATCGTAACACTTTATAATACACTTATTCATGCCTTAATAAAGCATGAACAAAGACTTAGTTCATAATCCACAAATAGTTTATTAACAATGATTCAGGCTTTATAACTATTTAATAAATATAAATAATTTCTAACCCTAACTCACCTTAACTTTAATTAAGTGGTTACTAAGCCTGAATCATGTTGAATAAACTATATATTCATTATTAATTAAGTCTTTGTTAATGCTTTACTAAGGCAAAATAAGATGTAGTTATGATAAAGTGGTACCAGTTAATCTTGTCTACGGCGACCAAATGCCTGCAATAAAGTATAAACCCCTTAAATGTCATCAGAATGTTCAAAATTCCAGAATGAAGGTGGCAAATAACACACACCAACACCAAATCTAAATAGTGATCATTTTAGGTCTTTATATTACAAAATAAGCAACAATATTTTATTTCCAGGGTAGAAATGTCAGTTAGATTTTTAAAAAATATAAGCATTTTTAGCATCAAAATTGTATTTAAGCTTCACAAAAAGTAGAATTTGTGATAAAGTATGAAATATATGTGCAGATAAAATGAAAAACTATCGAGAGGTCAACATTTCTGTCACTATCTATCCAGCAAAATCTAAAAATCAGGATTTAGCCTTCATCAAAATGCTCAGTGTCTATCATAAACCTCCTTTTACATAAAAAAATATTATAAAATACAATAGTTTATGTGTTTTCAGGCTCTGATGTCACTCACATCTGAGGGGTTTTCATTCACCAAAACCACCTTAGTTTTTTAATATTTTGTGATATTCTGAGGCTAATCCCAGTTTCTTCAGTGAAATCATTGCTACACTTCACTTTTGCCTCCATTCCAGAATTTAGAATGTTTCTGTTCACAAATGTTTTTAAAGGGTCTATACATTTATTACTTATTACTATTACATCTACTTATTGGTGCTCCAGGAGTCCCTCTTACATAGAACACTCCCTGGTCGCTCCTCGTCGTGCGGCGCAGCCCGGACCAACCCCAGCCCTAGCCCCGGCCCGGCCCTGGCCCAGCCTCAGCCCCGGCCCAGCCCTGGCCCAGCCTCAGCCCTGGCCCGGTCCCGGCCCGCTGGAGTATATCGGTCATCATGAGTGGTCTGGAGCAGGCAGCTGGCTCTCTGTGGCTCTCTGTATAAATCTCCATTGTGCTGGCGGCGGCGGACAGTGACCTCATTCAGGGCGTAACGACTCCATCAGAGCTGTTAGTGCTGGATTTATTCTGCCATCCGCCCCTCTCCTCTGTGCGCTTACATCTGACTGCACTGGGCCACGCTCCAGAGGCACACATACAGTTTGTCTTTACAGGGGAAGATGGCAAAAAATCAACTTTAACGCACTTTTCTGAACATGTAATACGGCTGCAACAAGTTCATCAATTCATTGTAACGAATCGATTATAGAAATAACTGATGTGAAATAATCAAATAATCATTATCTTGTCTATGCACAGACTCCAAAACATGCAGAGAAGAGGTTCAGTAAATATTCTCCACCAGGATGTCCGTACTTCACATCTGCTTTATTTGGGTCAAATTTAGTAAAAAATCTCATATTCACGGGCCTTAAATAACTGACTGATTGATCGAAAAAATAATTGCTAATCTATTACCTAAATAATAGTTAGTTGCAGCCCTACTATGTTGTTCCTACGTCATAAACATACCTGGAGTTTTATTTCGCAAGTTTTAAACCTGTTTACGAGCTTGTCTTCTCTGCTCCTTCTCTGAGCCTCCCGAAAAAAAAAAAAAAAAATCTTCAAAAGACATTTAGCTTTAGCCACGTCTCATATACAGAAACTTGGACTTGCTGGAGTAAACAGGAAACTACTTCCTGTTTCTCCTCGGCTTTTTCTGTGTTTATTTCCCTTCTCTGCAAAGACTCCACACTGCATTTTAACCTCTCTTTATAGAATGAATTAGCTGTGGATAATGTTAGATGTTTTGTGATTTAATGAGAGAGTAGTGCGTCGATTAACAGCAAACAGCTAACGTGCGCTGGCTTTGTTTTGCTGAGCATGTGGTCTCAGCATACACTGCACATCACAAAATAAAAGTTGCCACAGGAAATAAAGGTCACACGCTCTAATATTTGGTTGCAGCGCCTTTAGCTTTGATGACAGACACATTGCCATGGTTTCAGGAAGCCTCTACAATGTCAAAAGATTTATTTCATTCCAGCCTTGCAGACATTTTTCACCAACATCTTATTGATGATGGAGAGTGTGACACTGCACAAAGCCTCCTGCAGATCTGTAGGAGATTAGTTTGTGCTCCTCCTTAAATGTTTAGTCTGCTCCTATATGCCAATAATTTGACCCTTCTCAAGCCGGGTGTCCACTGCACGATTTTGTCCCTCTGCACGTGGGAAGAATCTGGAATCGAAGCTCAAAATCGTGGCTAGGTTACAGAGTGAGACGGGGACAAAGACTAAACTTAGAATCGCCGTGTGACCAAAGACGAGCTGCGATTGATATCAGTCCTGCTTGATATTCTGGAATCTTGGTCGCAGAGTGAGCCTCCTGTCGCTGCGTCTACCATCAATCTTTGTCAAACGTGTAAACCTACGGCAAATGTAACGGCAGAGGAGCTCCACTGTGGACGGGACCTTATCTTCCCATTCCTCTTTCATTTAGTAACTTTTACAAACGTGAAAACACTGCTAGCATGTCGCACTAGCCTCTGCTAACAGTTACAACTATGATGACTTTATCACACGGGGCCAAGAGCCTGATGTTCACTCAGACTAACTTTGGTCGCAGCTGCTTAGGGCTGGGTGATATGGCAAAAAATGATGATCATGATTTTCTTGGAGCCAGATCATGGTGCATTGAGTCGCATTTATTGTTTGTAGGAACATTTTTGTCGCTTTCGAACAAATTTTTATCGCTTTTGGTCGCGCTTTTGTAACTTGTTTCAGAACATGTTTGTACAAATCCAAACTACAGTGTTAGCAGTTTTTATTCAACTCAAAGCAAGACATTTTGTTGTTTGTAGAAGAAATGATTGCACTTCAAAAACTGCAGCCTTTGAGATTTGCTAATTGCATCCATTAAAATTGTGATTTCGTGTAAATTTCATGAAATGTTTTAGCCCTTATAAGAGGTAAATAAAGTCATCTGTTCAGAGGCTAAACAACAGGAGAAAAGTGTGTTTGATCAGACAGCTGCATTAAAGAGACAAACGGTGAATCACGTTACGACCGTTTCACAAAAACAGCAGATTGTCACAGGGACCAGCTCATCATTGGATTTTTATCATCGTATCACCCAGGCCTACAGCTACGATTCATCGTGTGTTCTGTCCTACGACTTTTCATTCATCACGTCTTCCAAGTGTGACCACAGGATTTGTCTTTCCTCATTTGTTAGAAATGAGAAGCCACTCACTGCATCAATTTTCCAGCATGAGAAAAGAGAGACCTGTTTGATTAGACGAATCCAAGGGGCCACTTTCTTAGTTTCTGATCAGGCATGTATAAATTAGCATCAGTGGAAACACAGCAATCCATCACAAGATCAAGTCAGTGTTTGTTGAGAACTTATTATTTTAGCTTTGTATCTGATTTTATCATCTTGTTTTACCTGAGTCTGCGTTCTCTCTTATCCATATGGCTGTGCTTCTTGGCCAGTCCTTAACTAAAGCAGATCTGGAGCCAAAAGCAAGTCAGACTACTTTGGAAGCTCGACCTCCAGGGACCGCTTTGGACCCCTTAAAAGTTCAGTTCACTTAAAACAGTGGAGACACCAACCGAGACCGAATTGATCCACTTCAGAAGGATGCAGAGGAAACAAGCCTTTTGAGAACCCCAAGTCTCTTTAAAGAAATATACTTTTAATGTATTTTGTGCTCCTCAATTCCTACATATAGCTTATAAAAGAATGTGTCTTATGTGTCTAGTTTTATAAGCCTGTATTCAGGCTAATCTTAATAAATTTAGACAGAAGTGTTGGCTACATTACGATTAAAACTACAATGTGAAGCGCAGGGATCAAAGTGGGAGGCAGTGAGGGCTTTTCTGTCGTCGGACTCATGTCGTTCTCCGTCCCTGCTCTGCTGTTATTCCCAGCGCGGGTCGTCTGCCTCACCAGAGTTAAAACTTTTGCTTGAAATGAAACCCGAAGTTTGAGTGCTGCGTGGAGAGGTATTTAAAGGTGCGGCAGCCCAAAGAGGCATCAATAAGAAGAATTGTTCAGGAGAAGATATACGATTCTGATGGACTGCTGAAATAGTAATAATGGATGCTAAAAATAGAACTAGTTCTACCTTCAACTTCATTATTGTGCGTTCAGTCTTTGAGAGTTGCTAGTTGTGACCATTGACAAAGCGATGTCCAGTCTCTATACACTCACAGTGTCCTTGTCCCTGAGGACTTGTCCACATGCTGCTGTCATTACTGCAGAGGACAATAGGACTCCTCCTCCTCACCTGCACTGATCGGCTCAGACAATGGACCATGTGAGCACGGGGACAACATTTGTGTCATGATCCAGGGTTTGTACCAAGTGACGAGGCGGTGTCTCCTGGAGGTCTGAACAGGACTCAGGATGCACGCTGGATATGTTTTTTAAAAAGGATACTGGGCTGGCCACAACAAGGAGTTTTATAACGGTTTATAGTGAAGCAAACATTAAAATATTAACACATGCTTAACTATGTAAAACAATTGTAGTAGAACTGTTACATAGTTTGATTGGCAACCAGGGGCGTCGGACTGGGGGGGCGAATGCTACTGGTTTCCCCGGGGCCCAGGGAGGGAAGCGGCCCTCAGACATTTGAGATTTACTTGAATTTATTTGAATCTATTTTTGTTATAGTAAAATACATTGTGGTTGAGTGAAGTCCTTGAGCGACTGAATACAATTAATCATGTCATCTCAGGGGCCCTTCACCTTTTTTAAAAAGGGAATCATTTGTAACAAATTAACCACGAAGTTAAACTAGTGGTTATAATTTGCAGTTAGTGTATTTTCCTATTGTAATAATACGTTTCGAGATATCTGTGAAATAGTTCTGAGTTTTGCAAAAACAAACAGTTCTTTATCATAATATAACATGGTAGATACACAGGATGTCTATAGCGAGTTATTGTAGAAACTAGGGTGTATGTTCCACCAACAGTAAATTAAAAACTAACAAAAAAACTGAATTTGCATAGATAAATAAATCATACGGAACATATATTTTAGGGGCCCACCAAAAAAGTTTGTACTTGGGGCCCAGAATGCGGTGCTACGCCTCTGTTGGCAACACTTTGTAATAACTACACCTTACATAAAGTTGTTCATGAACATCATCTTTAATGATAATAATCTTTAATACTTTGAACATGTATCATTTTCTTACATTCAAAATTCAACAAGGCAACATCTATCTCACTTATATCTAAGAAAACACTCATGAAATAATTATGGAATGCATAAGGGGAGGTATTTAACGTGGAAGCTAGCATGTTCATAAATGTATAATCAGAATTTCTGCCTGGGTAAGCACTCATACATATTTTCTAAGGTTATATGATGTAGGTGTTATGTACACTCTGTTCTAAAGCTGGGGTTACACTCTGATTTTGTAAGATTTTTTTCTTGTACTAAAGTAAAATCTGTTTTGCTTCAATACTGATATATTGTAAAAGCAGCTATTAGCGTCAAAATGTCTAATTATTAGAGCTGTAGTCGACAAAGAAACTCTTGGTCGACTAAAGACCTGACCCATCAACTGATTAGTCGACTAAAAAGGGTGTGGCAAAAATAAATTTAAATCTAAATTATGAAGTATCTCTGTGTATCTGACCAACATTGCACTCAGAAGATCACAACTGCACAGGAGTTCGAGCAAAAACACAGAAAAGTACAAGTAAACAGTGTATTTATTTGTTAAATACTGATTTAGTCCAAAATCTTCAGCTAACTCACTCCACATTTTCTCGTTTTTGCCACATAAATGTGTTAAATGCATATAAAATAATTAGTCGACTAATGAAAATGTTTGTCGACAAAGACTCCATAGACTGATTAATTGACTGAACGACTAAAGGATTACAGCCCTACTAATTATACAGCATTTTATCCTCCACAAAGCAGGAAGTGTGCTGTTAGCATGCTAATGTTTGTTAGCATTAGCGTGTGAGCTCTGAAAGTTGTGAAAATCACTTTTCTTTATGGGGAATAACTGGGATGCTCAGAATGCATTAGGTAAATGTGAATTTGTAGCACTGCCAACAGTTCAAAAGAAACTAGTTCTGTTTTTAAAAGTTTAGGTTTATAAAAAGCTGAAATTCAGGTACTACAGGTACTAAAGTCTACATGACATTTAACTAAAACATAGTAAACATTATTATATTATATTTTTGTAAGTGTGTTTTTTTTTTTTTTTTACTTTGTTACTTCCTGGTTGAATGTGGGAAGCAGATAGAACATGCTTTACACTTTTATGCTTTGGAGCCGCAATTGTTACCCAGCCACAAGGGCCAACATCCATATGAATTACGCAATAGTTAGGAATTAACAATAAATAATACCTGAGATCACTTTTATTTTGTTGAATGACGGTTTAAACTGTCAGAAAAATGTGTCCGTTGCTGTAAATAGTCATTGTAGTTACAATGATACGTCGCTTATTGATGACATCACAGAGGGATTTCGAACTCAGCACTACTTCCTGTGATTTTAAGCGTTTATTTTTCAACCTTTCTTCACAAACTGACACCACAGATGTAAAACTATGATGAATATTGAACACAGGTGCCCTCCCACCAAACGAATTCATAATCTTAAAAACATGAGAACCTTCATGTAGACTTTTAAGACGTTTCAAATGATTCCCAAACTGCAGCTCAAGACAGAGTGTGTGTTCAGGGTGTACGGATCAGCTCATGACAAATATCAAACATGAACGCTCATCGTTTAACTGTCAGATTTGCTGATTTGTTGTATTGCTTTATGGTTCATATCTCTGTAATTACTGAGTTTATCTACCTGAAACAAAAGTTCAACATCTCCACTCATTTTATCACAATAACTCACAAAGTGGTGCAACTCAAAACACACGATTGTTGTCAGTTAAAAGGACTTTAATTTGACAAGTTTGTGGAGCTGATCCCAAATTAATAATGATACGGTTTAGCATTTGTGGATCATACGTTTGGATATTTCTATCAAAAAAAAGTAAATCTCCCATAGAGTTACAAAGGTCCCACTCTCCATCTGAAATCACGACATCATTAAACTCTAGAACGTGAATGCAAGCTATTTCTGTCGACACAGCAGGAAGGTCAGAGATTAGAAACCATAAAAAAGAAAAAGAAAATGGAGGGCATCTTGCTTAAAAAAGCACTGGATAAAGAAAATAAAGCCGCTCCCCTTGTTTCTCCCCTATTTAAATCCCTCTTCTCTCTGAGCCTCTGTCTCTTTCTCTCTCCCTGCAGCACGTTTCCGCTCCTCATCCGTCAGTTCTGCCCCCGGTGGAGGAGACGACTCAGCAGATTTACACAGAGGGGGCGGGGCTAAGCTCACAGCGTGCACGGGATTCAAGGACCGTTCATTATCACATCTGTGGAAGGGTAGAAAACAAGAGTAAACCTGGACCAAAGCAGGGCCAAAGTGAGGTCAAAAGTGATGACGACAGCAGGAGAGCCCAGGATTCAAGCAGGACTAGATCAGGACAAAAGCTGGACAAAAGCAGGACAAAGGTGTGGACAAAGCAGGACTATAAGACCAGGATTCAAGCAGGACAAGATGAAAACAGGACGAAAGTGTGGACAAAAGCAGGACTATAAGAACCGGACAGAAGCAGGGCTAGACCAGGACGAATGCAAGACTTAGGCAGGACGAAGTAGGACAAAAGCGGGACTAAACAAGACAAAAGTGACAGCAAAAGCAGGACTATAAGATCAGGACAGAGGCAGGACAAAAGCAGGATGACAGCAGGACAAAAGTCAGAACGAGACATGAGGCTAGAAATCGAAACGAAACATCATCCCACTGTCGATCTTCAGACTAAACAATAGAAATCTATCAAAAATGTGCTAGAACGTGCCAGTGAATGCCCTGCAGGACTAAAAGCAGGCCGAAACAGGACTATGGCAGGACGAAACATGACTAAAGCAGAATGAAACCAAGACGAAAGACGGATGAAAGTATGACGTAAGCAAGACTGGAAGATCAGGACAGAAGCAGGACTAAACCAAAACTAAAACCGGACAAAAGCAGGACTCAACAAAGCGAAAGTGATAGCGAAAGTAGGACAAGCAGAACAAAAGTGAGGGTGAAAGTAATGATGAAAGTGAGGACAAGAGACAGACTATACGATCAGGACAGAAGCAGGACTAGACCAGGACTAAAGCAGGATTAAAGCTGGAATAAAGCAGGACTGCAAGATCATGACAGAAGCAGGATGAAGCAGGACAAAAATGTGGACAAAAGTAGAACTGTAAGATCAGGACTGAAGCAGTTCTAGACCAGTACCAAAGTCGGAATAAACCAGGACTGAGGCAGAACTGGACCTGGACTAAACCTAACATTTGAGTCCCTGATCCAATTGGAGCTAGAGTCTGAAAATGTCAAGGGCAAACACAGCACACACTCCCCAACAGCTGCTGCACGACTCACACAGATCTGAGGAGAATCATTTTCTCTGCTCAGACAATCACAACACATTCATACGGGGCCAGTGGTTGAGGCGTCCTGCCGAAATAAGAAGGTCAGTGTAATCCAATATTTGTCAAGGAATGGTTGGTAGAAACGGTTTTAAAGAAATCTGGACAATGTTTTGTGAAATTCAGACGTTTCCTGCTAGAAGTTGACACATGAAAATATTCAAACTAAATTATGGAAATCCATCACAAATGTGCCAGTAAATGTCCTGGTCGAGGTTCTAGTATGGCACAAAACGTGAATGGACGTGACAGTAGGACTATAAGATCAGGACGAAAGCAGGAAATTAAAATCAAGAGCAAACCAAGAAAAAAGCAGGACTAAAACAAGACTAAAGCAGGACTATAGGAACAGGATTGAAGCAGGATTAGGATGAAACCAGACAAAACCAGTACAAAAGTAGGACTAAAATAAGATGAAAGCAAGACAAAAGCAGGACTAGGACGAAACCAGGATGAAACCAGGACAAAAGCAGGACTAAAGTAAGACCAAAGCAGGACAAAAACGGGACTAAATGGAACGAAAGCAGGACTATAAGATCAGGAAAAAACAAGGCTGAAACCAGGACGAAAGTAAGAAGCAATCAGGAGTAAAGCAGAACAAAAGTAAGGACGAAAGCAGGACTAAGAACAGGACAAAACCACGACTAAAGCAGGACAAAAGCTGGACGAAAGTGAGGACGAAACCAGGACTATAAGACAGGGCAGGCCAGGATGAAACCAGGATAAAGCAAGACAAAAGTGATATTCAGACTAAACTATGGAAATCCATCAGAAATGTTCTAAAACATGCATGTGAAACTTCAGGTTGAGGTTCTGGCATCACACAAAACGTGAATCAAAATCACTAACACTAACACAGATGTCTACAGACTGCTTCCACAAAAGAAAAGAACAAATGATAATCACACACTTCTTCCTCATTGCAACTTTGTTTTATTTTTTTACAGACTATACTGCTTAGATTTAATTCTCTTCATGAATAAGTAAAACGTGGAAGTGCTCTTTCTCACGACTCCTTCTAATAATCACACTGTTTGGATTGTCTACACCAGCATCTGTAACCATCATGTTGACAGTAGCCATATTTCTAAATGTTGCCAGAAGGTGACATGAAGCCCAAACGACTCCATTTTTCCTCTAATATCCCAGCAACAAATACCCAGAAGGCTCCTAACTCTGTCCTCCATCAGCTTCTCCGTGTGCTAGGGCTGCACAATTAATCAAAACGGAATCAACAATTGCAGTCTGAATGGATGCAATAAGCAAATAGCAAAAGCTGCAACATTTGAACTGCAATGATTTCCACCACAAACAACTAAATATCCAGTTTTATTCTGCATAAAAACTGCTAACCCTTTAGTTTGAAGAAACATGTTTTGAAACATAAAAATGCTATAAAAGCTGCAAAAACTCAAACTAACTAAACTTAACTAAAACTTGACTAAAAGCAACATAAATCCGTCAAAAATGTCACGGAAAGGGAAAAATGCATGACTTAAAGCAACTAAAAGTGACAAAAACGCAACAAAAACACATTTAAAAGACACAAATGTGACTGAAGGCAACACAAAAGCAATTAAAAGTGACAAAAACTAAAGTACAAAAAACATTCTGAAACGCGTTACTGTTTTATTAGTTTGTCTGTTCATATTTCAGAATTTTGTCAGTTCTCCTGGTTGTGATAAAAATGTGAACTTTGAACAGAATCCCACTATTAAAACATAAATCTAAAATCTAACAGCAATCACAAAACTAATCAGAAAAATCACAACTAAATATTTTTCCCAACTCGTGCAGCTTCTCTGTGTGCTCCTAAAATAATGTGAAATGCTGTGTTGTCGTAATAGGGTCCCGATGCTATGGCGACGACACCATTATGCTGAGTCGGAGGTCACGGTGGCGTGTTGGGTTCATCCAGGTCGGGACTCGTGCTCCTTTATGGGTCTTTCAATGGCAACTAATGAACCCGGACTAATGACAAGGCCCTCAAAAGACCGCTCCATCAAAGCAATAAGCCACTGCAGAGGCCACCCGCACACTTAAAGCACACTTAACACACTGAAGAGGCCCCACCCACTCACACTCCATCAAGCTCCACCCACTGGTGGGGTGGGGGGAGGGTAACTATGACTCAGAGGAGAGGTTATATGGTTTTATAGTCAGGCAAACTTCAAATTCAGCCAGGAAGATTGTATTCTATTGCTAAAAAAGTGAAAATATGCATTCTGCTGTTTAGTTAATCCCTGGGCAGGTGAGTAAAGCATTTATAAAAAGGTACACTGTTCATTTATAGACTGTAAAATGTTACTATTAAACATTAGTAAGTAGGTATAAAACATTAGAAGTTATACAAATATTCAAACTTTTATAGTACAATTTACACTTCTCACTTGGCTGATGTTGACAGCATTGATTATCAAAACTTGACTTTTTGAGTGTAATTATGAAAGTCTGCAGACAATGTCAGACTTGCTCATGGAACCCTCCACCAGAAACACAACACGTGACAGCAGTTACACACTGTGTGGTTTCACTGGTCCAGTGGGGAGCGGACTGTTGCGGTCCAAAAGTGTCTCCACTGTCATGACCTGTCCTGGCCTGTTTAAGGGGTCCAAAGTGGACCCTGAGAGGTACAAGCTTCCAAAGTGGTCTGATTCAAAATGAAGAGAAGTGGACAGAACACAGACTCAGGTCAATGTGGAAAACAGAATAAAAAATATTCCTTTCTCATCAAACTCTGACTTGAGCTTATGATAAACTGCTATATTTCCAGTGAAGCTAACTTTATATATTGAGCCCACATGCTTCAACAAAGCTAGCACATGTTAGCATCAACTGTTTCCTTATATCAAGGCCCAAAATACTATATTTCCTGAGCATAAAGCATCTAACATTATCCAAAGCCAGTGTATTACAGAAAGAGAGGTTAAACGCAGCGTCTTTGCACAGAAGGGAAATAAACGCAGAAAAAGCTGAGGAAAAATCAGAAGTAGTTTCCAGTTTACTCCAGCTTTAGCAATGTCTCAGAGCCACAAACTTGGAATCACTGAATGCCTATTTGTGAATTACTGACATCAGTGTAATCCAGGTCCAATTTAGAATGTAGGGTTAGGATCGAGGTTAGGAACAGTTCACTTAGTTACGTTTAGGGCTTTGGGACAGGTTCGCTAACCAGGTCTTAGCAGAACTGTGTTGTGCAAAAAGAAAATGATGGATGTTTGGTTGACGTCAGTTGCTCTCGTAGCAGACCCAGAGCCAGGCCCTGAACACAGAGCATCTCCACCATTAAAAGAATTGATCCAAAGCAGTATGTATGAATATTAAAACTGAAGCTGACGGTAAAATGCACTTTTGATGCCTCCCCCAGAGGTCTAAAGATGGAAATTGGCTGTAAAGCTAGAGTCTGGTAAGCATCTCTGATTTATTCTTAAAGTAATTGTACATTGGCCTAATAAATGAATAAATAAATAAAATGATGTAACCAATCAGGGGGTCCTGCAGAAACGTGGCTTTTGCACCTTGTTCGGTGTGTGTACGAGCAGCTATATGGACTGATCTTTATGTCTCTATCAGAGAAAAATGCATTTGGAGAAAATAATCTTTTAGGTACAATGTATGGATGAAGTGGATTCATTGAAATAATAAAACATATTCATGGGCAGAGTTCTAGGTGAAAGCTTATATGTTGAAAAAGAAAAGTGACCGAATGAATAAATAATAATTATTATAATTTGGTGCATTGACCTCCCAAAAAAACCCTGAAAATCCAACAATGATTCACCGTTATTGCTTTGGCGGCTAATTTGTCGATCGTTTTACCGATTGCTTTAACACAAGGTCAAGCGTGTAAATGTGTACCCATTGTCTCAGACCATGAAGTCTCCATAAATCTCCTGTCCCCTGTGTTTCCCCGACGCGAGGACAATGCACCGGTTAGCGCTCGTCGTTGTGTCCAGAGTGGGATGTCCCGGACGTCTTGGACAAAGCCCCAAGCAGCAGCAGGCTAACAGCTGCGCAGCTAACGACAGATGGGCTCTCGGCGGCGTATCACACTTCAGTTATTTCAATTAGCAAACACAGCTAACGGCCCCGCGCGCACGCACCCCAGAGAGACACAGGTAGCTCAGTGCTGATACAAATGAGCCTATTGTTCTCGCATGAAGAGAGAAGGAGGAAGCCGAAGAAATGTGGGTAGGCTTTTCTGTACAAGAGACTACTGAAGTTATAAGAATTTTCAATATTAGCGTGTAGATGTAAAAAGTAGTTTTACGTCAGTGATGGAAAAGAGTACTGACTGTACTCAAGTAAAAGTAAAAGCTACAAGGCTAGCACTGCTGCCAAATAAAAACACTACCCAAATAGTACAATATTTATGTTAATTAAGATGAGTTAACATGTAATCTACATTCTCTGTGCTAAAGTACAAGGACATGTTTAAGAATCTTCATAAAAAATAAAAAAACAAATACCAAAAAACTCCTCAATAACAATAATTGTAAATAATATTCAACCCCAGACAAATAAACAGGCTTTCAAAATCTTTTCGCTTGTGATTCCTAGCCTCAAACTTTGGGCGTATGCAATCTAGACTAACTTTAAAAACTCGTTATGGTACACTGGGACAGTATTTCTATGCCAGGTGCACTATTTACCTTATTTCGGACGTTGCCGTACGCGCCGCCGTCTTGTTTCCGTTGTATTAGTTCACATGGAGCAGACGAGCTCAACAGAAAATAAGTTCTACATGGACTAAAAGGACGTTTTCAGACTGACCAGGAAATCGGTGCATTGCTGACTTGTTGTTGCTCGTGTTCATTAAACATTTTACACAAATCAATCTACTTTATGGGTGCACGGTGGCAGAGTGGTTAGAGCTTCTGCCTCTCAATAAGGAGATTGTGGGTTCGAATCCCGCACCACCCCAACATCGTGGTTTCGAATTCTGAACCACCCTAACATCACACGCTCTCTCTGGGTGGAGTCTGCATGTCCTCCCCGTGTTACCGTGGGTTCTCTCCGGGTTCTCCGGCTCCTCCCACCGTCCAAAGACATGACTGTGTAGGTTAATTGAAAAACTCTAAATTGTCCCTAGTGTATGAATGTGAGAGTGAATGGTTGTCTGTCAATGTCTCTGTCTCTCTGTGTTAGCCCTGCGACGAGTTGGCCACTGTCCAGGGTGTACCCCGCCTAAGGCCCAAAGTCACTGGGATAGGCTCCAGTCACCCGCGACCCCTAACGGGAATAAGCGGTAGAAAATGAATGAATGAATGAATCTACTTTATGTAACATTTTAGCGTCAGACTTTTCCCTCGTTCGCCATTAGCTTTAACGGAGTTCTTGTCAAATGGAAGTGTGTTTACAGACGGAAGTGCAGAAAACGGCAAAAGTGGGCGGGGCAGAATACGGTCAATATAGCTATTTTTTACCTCTTAAGCTCCTCCTTCCTCTGGCTGTTCCCTCATAAGCCCCTCCCTCCTCTGGATGTTCCCTCATAAGCCCCTCCCTCCTCTGGATGTTCCCTCATAAGCCCCTCCCTCCTCTGGATGTTCCCTCATAAGTCCCTCCCTCCTCTGGCTGTTCCCTCACACTGTAGCTAGCCTGTTAGCGGTGATGCTATGTAGATTTTTAGCAGTGACAGAATCTTAATTCAAGGTCACTTCCTGTAGTTGTTACACAGTGGAGGAAATGACTCATGCTTTTTATATTTGCATTTCTTGTTACCTCAATAACAAGCATTTGTATGAGCCACTCCACAGATCTGACTTGTAACTTGCTCTGGAAAGCCTCAGTTGTACTATACTGTCTTTACTATCCCCAAAGCCCAAATAAAGGCTTGTGTTAGCTAAATCAAAATCAGATCGTCACGCAAAAACAGAAAGAAATGTCATGTAACATTAGCAATGGCATTAGTAGATTGCCCATATACAGAGATCTGTAGATACCAATTGAGTAAATTAAATAATGAATTCATTCAGTTTGTCAGTAACAGCCCCTTTGGCTGCGTCTGATTGACACTCTCACATTTGAATACAGAGCAGTGTGAAAACAAACAACCCAACTCTGAAAATTAGAAACACAACAGCACAGAATATTATCATGAACAGTGGGTCGATGTGCGAGACACTGCATCTGCATCTGTTGCTTTATTTATTTTATTTCCAGGAGTGCTAATTATTTAAGCATTAGACCTCCCTGTTTGTGTCTGTTGTCTGTTCATTCTCCCACGTCTGAAGATGCAGATTCCAAAGACAAATCTGGCACTTATTATTATCATTAAATGTGTGACATGTTCCTAAAAATATTTCTTACCAAATTCAGTTAAAAGACTGGGCAATTATTTACCAGCCTTTTAAAATTACTTAAAAAATTAAGTAAGAAAAAGTCAAACTTGCTGTTCTCTAAATCATAGGCCCTTCCCTCTTTGAGCTGTTTCCATGTCCCTGAAAAGAAGCCCAAAACCAAGCCCAAAAAAAAGTCAATCAAAAGCAAATTGCTAAACGTAGTGTGTGGCTGCTGTACAAGAGGATAATGTGTAGAGCATAGTTTACATAAATAACAGTATTAAAACATGAACAGGTTTGATTTGTGTCATTATTGGGTATTTTTAACATGAAACAGAACAGAAAAAATGCCCCTCTTTGTGACGTGGAAGTGTCGCTCTGGAACGCTGTGGTTTGGATTTGACTAACGCACCACAGATTCAGGGGGTTTGGCGTGAGAAAGTGGTATAATGACCTGAAACCTGCCCCAGACCGCTGTGGATTCTGTCTGCAGACTCACACGTCTCCTGGACCTGCCGTGTGCTCAGGTCGGTGGAACAGCGTGCACTGAATCACTTTCAAAGTCTTGCAGGCCCCACATGGTCCTGAACAGAATCACTGCCAGAGTCCACTGGGCCTGGGCCCTCTCTCTTCTGCCTGATCCTCGTGCCTTGTGCCCTTTGCAAACCTTTAGCTCGACTACACCTGCCATTTCGAACCCTTTATTTGTAAGATTACGGTTGATATTGTTTATTTTCATTGATATTTATGAATGTTCTCATAAAACTTTGCAAACAGAAGACTTCTGTTTAAAGTACTCTGCTCGGTTAAAACATGTGTGTGACATGTTTTTTTGTTTTCTGGGTTTAATCCAAATCTTGACATTTTAATAAAACACAATAAGAGCTGTAAAGCTAAAATACAAAAAAAACAAAAAAACAAATCCAGTTCTGACATGCCCCTCCTTCCTTTGGCTGTTCCTGCATAAGCCCCTCCCTCCTCTGGCTGTTCCCCCATAAGCCCCTCCCTCCTCTGGCTGTTTCCCCATAAGCCCCTCCCTCCTCTGGCTGTAGCTAGCCTGTTAGCAGGGATGCTATGTAGAGTTTAGCAGTGACAGAATCTTAATTCAAGGTCACTTCCTGTAGTTGTTACACAGTGGAGGAAATGACTCATGCGTTTTTATAATTGCATCTCATTTGCATAAAGACCGGAGCTAAAACATGTGCGTCACTAATAGATAGCTGACATTAAAGAAAAGAAAACAGCTTAAAAAAGGATTTGACTGCTGCTTTGGCAACAATGCAACAACCAGACAGAAATGCAGACAGTTTTTCATCATTTAATTGCTCAATAAATCAAATGAAAAATAAAACCGTCATTACAGATTTGGCCAGCAGAAGGAGCTTTCAATGTCAGACTAAATTAATTGTTAACTGTGTACAAAATATTATTCATAATCAGTTTGTACACAGGTTGTTATGTCATGATTTGTTCTCAGGAGTAATTCAAAATTGGATTGCCCTTTCAACATAATGTGATTTTTGAGAGAACCACAACACTCTGACTGAGCCAACGAGAACCAAAACCTATTCATACTAATCACTTCAATATCTGAGTGTGATTGAAGAGGGTGAACAACAATTTTCTTGACAACTTTAGTTTCATATTGATTTGTGTTTTCATCTGCTGCACTGTGGGATTAAGCAGTTTAAATGAGGCTAAAACAATAGTTGTGAGCGTCACGGATGAGATGCAGTTTGAGAATGAGTCTGGCCAAAGTGCACAGACACCACGGAGAACTCCAGGACCCTGGCCCAGATCCAGGTCAAAGTGACTGAGGTGCAGCCACTTTTAAAGCCCTCTAAACCTCACACGCCCTCTGGTTTTGTTTAGAGGCATTTGGATGGTAATGGTTTAGGGGATTGTTGCAGGGTAAATGCTGGGTTCCTGATTTTAAAAACATAAACGGAGGAAGTATTTCAATTACGCCAAAAAATATCATTACGATTGTCTTGGGGCCAAATCATGACTTCGATTTTATCACGATTTGTGTTCACTTCGTATAAATAGAGCTGCCCGATTTAGAAGAAATATCGAAATGTTATTTTTCTGACCAGTGTTATTTAAAATTTGATTTGCGATGTATGTTTTAATAATAGGATTCTGGTCAAATTAAAATTTTAAACATAATTTTGAGTCGCGTTTTTGTCACGTTCAGTTGTGTTTGTCATATTTAAACACGTCTTTGTCGTTTTTAGTCGCGTTTTTGTTGCTTTTGAATGCATTTTTATCGCATTTGGTCGCTTGTTTCAGAACATAGTTGTACAAATCCAAACTACAGTGTTAGCAGTTTTCATTCAAATCAAAGCAAGACATTTTGTTGTTTGTGGAAGAAATTCGCCTTTTGACTTGCTAATTTCATCCATTCACATTGCGATTTTGTGTGGATTTGGTTTAATTGTACAGCCCCGGCCTTTAAGAGGGAAATAAAGTCATCTGCTCAGAGGCTTCAGAGGCTAAACAACAGGAGAAAAAGTGTGTTTGAACAGACAGCTGCATTAAAGAGACAAACAGTGAATCACCATACGACCATTTCACAAAAATAGCAGATTGTCACAGGGACCAGCTCGCGATTCGATTTTTTATCACCGTATCGCCCGGCCCTAATTTAAATACTAACAAAGTCATGCCTAGCTATCACAACCCTTTAGCACACACTTCTGGGCTCATGTACATCTTTAAGACACGGAGGGTGGCAATGAAACCCCCAAAAACATTGTAATCAAATATAGACAGTGCGTCGCAGTGTGATTTTGTCATCAAGTTCTGCTTTTACAAATATACTACTATTACTATAGGGAGGGAAAAACAACTTTATTCCGAGTGGCCGAATTACTCACAGCAATAAGTTTATTAGCACATGTCACGGTAAAGTTAACAAACAGCATGCTAACAGCACTTCCTACTTCACAGAGAATAAAATGCAAGCAGACAGCACACTGCAGTCTCATTTTGACCCTGAGAGCTGCTTTTACAATCACATACGTAATGGGGCAAAACATTTTACTTTATTACATGAAAAGAAATTCAGGTACAGCCCCTTTAAGATTGGAGCCTAGTTTTGAGTTTCTGGTTCAGGCTATGGCCAGGGTGAAGGTGAGGGCTGTGGATTCACTTCTTTTGTATGTTTTAAATACGAAAACAAGGCTGTGGGAACATAGAGCCCTTTTTTCAAGAATATCCATGAAAGCTTTCGGCGATGTGCTGTCACAGATGCAAAGTGAGCTAATTTAAGGAGGTTGGTGGAAGTTTGCGCTTTGATTTATACACGAGACATTTGTGGAGAGGCGACCCCGCTCACAGTAAGAATGCCTGTTTTTGAAGGTATGTCTGAGAAGAAAAACATCTAACATGCAGGGTAGATAATATCAGTGTCATACTGTCCATGGAGACAAAGTGTTTTCCATAAGGTCATTTAATAACCCATGTATTTTTAATCACATTTTGCAGCTCTATTTGAACAGCACGGGGCTTACGGTTACATACATCTCTTATGCTGTTAAAGGGACTCCCAGTTGTGCTGAGAAACTGGAGCAGGGTTGATCTGACTGAGCTTGATTGGCAGGTGATGTCCCTCCCACTCCTTATCACAGTGTCTGGAGATGTCACAGGAAACTGGATATGTCAACACGCACTCTATGTAAGCCTTTGGTGATCAGAGGAACAAGCATCATGCAAAATTCAAAATACACCATTCAGGGAGAGGACTTTCATATGGCATTGATGCTGCCAGCTACATACTACAAAGGAACTGCAGTACCACCAGCAGCCACTACGTGAACCATTCTACTTTGTTCCAGAAATGTCTGTGTGGTCCCTTCAGTCGTACAGGAATGTATAGCATAGCAAAAGAAAATTCATTTCTGTCAACGGGACAAGCGTTTTGAGTGCAAAATGAAATGTTCCACCACTTAACAAGTCACTTGTTCACTTCGTCAGGGATCTGACAAGTCACTGCTTTAGATTTAGTTCAACTGTAGACTGTTCATTGCTGTTCACATGTTTTTTCTCAGATACTGCGGCGGCTGCTCCAGTAACAACCCCCCACCCCCACCCAACCGGTTCATCTCACAACCCTGACCAGTAGAACCCAGATGCCCTCATCTGCCTGGAGGAACTCTCTCTACACTAGATGATCCACCTTCCTTCTTGAGTGGTTCAGTTCAAATGGAGTGTCAGTCCTGGTCCATCTGCAGTCTGCCCGTCTGTGCGAGTAGGATCTCTCCTTCACTGTGGTTCTCCCCGAAGTTTAGACTTTTTCCCACAGGGTTTTTTGTAGTTTGTAGTTGCGGAGAAGGAGGGTAAAGGACAGGGGGCGCTCTGGGACAGTTATCCATTTGCTAAATTCTCTTGAACATTGTTTACTTAAACTGCTTTCTATCTGTGGCCCATTGAGTATTGCATTCACTTGGATTAAAAAGTTTTTTGTTTGTTTTTTTTTTGAGAAAAGTTTCTGTTTGATTGAGTTGAATAAATATTTTTTCAACGAGTGAAATAAATCTGTTTTAAGTATTTGTTATACTTTTACATCAACCATTAATGGCTCTATATGACACTCTTAAGAGCATGTTCTAATGACCAGTTTAATCCATTGAACACGTTTCTGCTCGACTCAGGGACATGAGTTCGGCCTTGAGTACAATCCAGAGTTAATGACTGGGTAGTTTTCCTGTAGTGATCCATGCAGGTTTCATAACAGAAGAAAATGTATTAGCTTCATTCACACGTTTTTGGCGAATCCTGTTTACAAGGTCCTCTCCCTCTGAGTTAAAAAAAAAACTGAATACTGAATTTTTAAAGTTCTGTGATGTCATTGGTTGAGCTTCGAGATTTTGTTTTTTATATTGTTATTAGCCTTTAAACCTGCTCTTGAGTACTTTAAGTTTGCATTCTCATGTTTTAGAACTCTGCACGCTTACACATCGGGGAGAGCTAGGTTTGTTTATCTCCCGTATGTAATTTGTCCTTTAAATGACAAATACTAATTATCATTAGTGTTGTTCTTGGCCTTTAAACATCTTGTGTACCTTTGCTTTTGTATCTCGTGTTTTAGAACTTCAGATAATGCATTTTCTAGAAGCAACCATGACATTCTTTGATCGGGTCAGGCATTTCTCACATCGGAAATTATGTATTAAGGTCCATCTTCTGACGGCACAGGGATTTACATAGGCCAGATACACACACTTGCACCCGTGGCATGCTAATAGAAGCACGCAGTAGTAATGGACGCAAATGGATGGCTGAAATGAAAAGAAAAATGTGGTACAGGGAGGCTTAGATGAGGACTACTAACTAAAAAGATTCACGAAACAGGTGTGCATTAAGCTTAAACAGCTCCAGGTATGTTTGTGAGGACAGAACATGGTTAAAAGCTTTAAAAAGTCAAATTTGCATAATAAGTGTCCCATAAAACCCCATCCTGTTAATAGTCAAACTGCCACCCTGTTTGCTCTAGTTGAGCATTTCACGACAGAATAAACAAAGGCGCGTGTTAGCTTAGCGCTGAGGCTGGTGGGGAGCGGGTGGGGAGCAGGCAGAGGATCCTCAGGGGGGCTTACATAAGAGGGACAGGCACCAGAGAGGAGGCGAGAGCGCACAAAGACAGAGGAAGGAGACGAAACTGAGAGCGGAAAGAAGACGCCACTGTGGATCAGACGCAATTCTGTCTAAACGTTTATTCCAGATTTAAACGGACTGTATTAGAGTTGCTGCACTGAGGACTTTACTTTTTTTTCCTCTAGCTAGCTGCTTTTTACACCACGTTCTTCGCTCAGGGTTCAGTTTGAACTCTTAGCTCCGCCCACTTTGTTTCTTTCATGCTGTGTTCATTTTGACAAGAAAATTTAGATGTCTATTTTATCAGTGTTTTGACAAAAAATTATGTTTAGTTTTAGTCAAATCATCCTTGTTGCTTCAGTCTAGATTTTCGTCTAAAACCACTATTTTTTTTGCCAAGAAAATATATACTTTATTTGAACTATGATATGAACTATATAATGTGTGTCATTGCTTCCATGTACAGATGTGTTCTTGGATGTTGAGTTTGTTTGTATTCTGGTTAGGGGCTCTGGGATTGAAAAGGGGAGCTTGAATCTAGTCTCTTCTCTCCTTTTATTTATTTATTTTCATATTATTTGCAAGAAATTAAAGGACACGGATTCTGCTACAGTGACTTTTTAGGGCTTTTAAACATGTTCTAACAATGTTTCGTCATCAAAAACACACCTGGAGTTACATTCACGCTATTATGTGGAATCGTAGAAAAGGTTATAGGTTCTTCTATCCAGAAGTCATCATCAAGAACTGACTATGTCAATGTCAATTGTCAATCAGTTCAACTGACAATGACTTCTGTACAGAAGTCGAAACGTCTCGATCTTCAAACAGCGTCCAGATGACAACCCCCTATAACCCTTTCTACGATGGAACACGTCTGGACGAATGAGGGATTACATCAACGTATTTTGAGGAATGTTCATCAGAAAATCCCCCCCCCCCCCCGAGCATCAAAAACACTTCCTGCTGAACTTCCTGGTTCTGGGACGTATTTTCAGACTTCATGCGTCACTTATCAGAGAATCTTCTGCTGTTGTTAGTTCTTAAATCCTCGTCAGACTCGTTCTGAGCATTTCTGCCTAAACACCTTCACTGCTCCTGCTAACCCGCACCATAGCATCTGTTCGACGCTAACTTCAGTACATTGTGTGAGCGCTAGGCGCCATCTACTGGCTGGATGTACTCAGTGTCAGTTCACACAGGATGATAAAATGGCTGATTTAATAAATAATACACTTTTTTGTTTCAAAACATGAGATGCCAAATTTAAGGTACTCAAGAGCATGTTTAAAGGCAATATGAAAAATGTAAAATATTTTTCCTTTAATCCTTTTAGTCTACTCAAAAAAAAAGTTGTTACAGAAAATAAAGCTCAGACGTTGGGTTTGGCTTTGGCTTTGATTACAGCGCACGTTCACCGTGCCATTGTTTCAATGAGCTTGACTGCGGAAAATGTGGAAACATGGCTTTCATTCCAGTGAAAGCCTTCTCCAGCACATCCAGAGATTCAGGGTTCAAACTCTGGTGCCCAAAATGATGCCTCCTGCTCCTGAACCACTGCCACAATGTGAGCCATGAATCCTGACATTATCATCTTGGAATAAGGGAAGAAGAAACCCATTGATGAAACACCCTGGTCGCTCAGAACATTCAGGTTCAATTTAACTCATACACAGTCCAAACGGTTAAGTGATTGGCACTCTTTATCAGTTTTTCTGACCACAGTTCTTCCTCAAAGATGATGGTTCACCATTATCATTCCTGCTGTTTAGTAATGTGCTGTCTTAACCCAGTTTTAGTAGTTTGTGTTTCTCCTTAAATGTTTTTCTCTGCTTGATGTAAATAATTTAACTCACACACTGACATCTTTTCCACGACTGCAGGGTCTGTCTGTCCACATGATTACAACAGGAAAGACCAGTTTGCTTGGTTTAAGGTCAACAGAATTGAATGTGATTTTAGTTAGTTTAGTCAATATGAATGCTTTTTCATGAGCAAAAACAGACATTGACAAACAAACTATGGCGACAATATTTTCAATTTCCAGAATGAACACTGCTCTAATGTCTGAGATATTTTAGACATTTGCTACAACATTCATGACTGGACCAATGATGCGTCCCACCTGGTTGTCTCTTTATGGTCCTCATCAGTGATATCCTATACTATTACTTTTTTTCTCTTATCTACAAACGCTTTGTAAAATGCATCAGCGATCTTCTATAGTCTCTTCTTTTTTGCCCCTTGTGGCCTCCGTAGATGTCAGACAGGTCATGTCCACACAACTGCCTCAGATACAGTTTTGGACACAAATGTGTCCCCAGACAGAGCAGGGGTCAAAGTTCACACACACTGCCTGTCTCTATGACGACCGGCGCAGGCATTGACCTCCTGTGTTGGATGTTATTTATTCAGGGTTAACTCTCTCGTTTAGAGCCTTTTATTGATTTTAAAAGCCAATGTTATTTCTATGTATGATATTATCAATATGTTTTAGTTATGGGACGTTTGCTATTATGGCCTCCTCTATAATGGGAGCCATGGTGGCTCTCCTGCCCCGCAGCAAGAACGTCCTGGGGTTGGTTGTGGACTGGGTGTGGGCTTCTGTACTTGGGCCTGAAAGAAAGGTCAACATTTTTTTTTTTTTCTGGTTAAATAAATGTTAAATATGTTTATAGTCTGTTGTCAGTTTTGTCTGCATATAACTTAAATCAATCGAGATGTATGTTTCATTCACATTCCAGGTTCTTGAAAAAGTCAAGCTGAATGTTATATGTTTACGTCACACTGACTTTATTTCCTGGAGCTGGTCACACACCCAGAGCTGTGTACTGAAACATGAAGCTGAGGGCCACAGTCCAGTGGTCAATACAGTGAGTCATTCAAAAGGGTGCGTTTGACACTGATTTCACAGAGTCACTGTGCCTTTTAACAAAGGTTTGGAAATTGATTCTGAGTTTGTATCAAAATACAAGG